>QGML01000220.1:0-22879 GCA_007825375.1 Lachnellula willkommii | reverse complement strand
GTTATCAAGAACGCCAAATCATGCCTAATCTGTATGGTGCGCAAACCAACTGGATTTCGCAGCTTCGAGGCGTCCCCAACACAGGAATTGTGGGTTCGCAGCTGCACTCTAGGTCTCCACGCCACGTCACCCCGTGGCTTCATCATTTGTTCTTACCTACCGGTACCTCAAATTCTCAAAACCCATTGTCCAGCATCGATAACAGTGTGATTTTGAAGAAGAAGAAAGCACCCGAAGAATGTTTTTGGAGCAACTCCACGGAGCTCTCGGAAGGAAAGCGCAATCTACCCCGCAAACGTCCGGAAACCGGCCAGGAAAGTCCATCTTTCAATAGGGATGGAATTCTTTACGGCTTTTGGTGCTGGCTTTCGGGCTAATATTTGCTGTCAAGTTAACGACTTCTGTTATCGACTTGTTTCCAGAACCAAGAGAGTTGATATAGAAGATGTTGCGCGAACCCCTCATGATGGTGGTAAGATGCGTAGGCTATCAGGTATAGACCATAACTCTAAGATGCTGGTGTGTAATATGTACACAGAAAATAACGCTTGATTTATTAACCACGCCCGGAAATTACACGCAATATTTGCGAGTAGAAGTCTATTACTGATACACCCGAAAACTACCCAGATGATCCTGACAAGCTAGCCACCCAGAGAAAACGAAAAACTTTTGGTACAATAAACAATCAGCACGCCCAATGACAATCTAGTTGGCGATTCTGTTTTCAAGTCAGCACATGGCCAGAAGATACGATGATGGAATTGACTTACCGGTGACCCTGAATCCGCCCCTATTAAACTGTCTAACCAATCCCAGAAATTGCCATTGTCCCACCCACCTACTGCACAATATGGAAGGTTGTCGGAGTCTGTATCCGTATCATCCCATTTAGTACCCCCAGCAGTGATTGTCAACACCCAATCTTCCCAATCCACAGGTGCAACCGGAGTAGGTCCCACCAGTCTCCCCTTGACCAATCTCCTCGCCATTCTGCTAGGAACCGTTGTCGACCTTAAAAAGTCAACGCTGACGTCGTACGGGAGACTAGAATTGGCGGCCTTGACCGTCCCGGTCTCGCCCCATGCTCCTGAGAAGCTCTCACTAGCCAGCAGGTTATTGCCGCCATCGGTGATATTGAACTGCATGGACAGGGGCTCGTTGTAGCTATTGGATGCTTCATAGATATGTAGGTCGCAAGTGCCTGTCACGTAGGCAGGTGGCGCGGTAGATGTGACCGCGGGTTTGGCAGTCGTTTTGGGAGGTGCGGTGCTGACTTCGATGTGTGTTGTGGCAATTTCACAGTAGTAAGTCGTAGATCCATCGGACCCGACTGTGTTTGCTATACCGGCCGTCCAGCCGTCATTGCAAGAACATTCTATGGTGGCTGGGTAGTCGATAGTATAAAACGAATAGGCGGTACTAAAAGCAGCTACGCTCGTTATAGTACAAGAAGTTATTGGTGCTGAACTGGTGCGAGCAGTGGTAGAGCTGGAGGACGATGGGGTGGCGTTGGAAGATTTGGATTGTAGTGTTGAGATCGATCCGCTGGACTTTGATATACTTGTCAAAGTCGGCCTGGACCCCGAGGCTGTTTGCGAAGCCGACGACGATGCACTCGACGTTGGAACCGAGGTACTGGAATTGCTAGAGTGAGTAGTGCTGATGGCCGTGGCCTTCCTAGACGTGACTGAGGCCTGGGAGTTAGACGAAGTCTTTGCAGCACTTGAAGAATTTGAAGTTATAGTCGCAGAGAAGTAAGCAGACAGCGCTGGCATTCCCGAGATGACATTGCCAACGTACAACTGCTGGTAAATGCTGGACCCGAGAGCCGTCTCAGAAGCACCGTTGGAGACAAAACTAGGACCCTCGCCGATGTCTGCTTCGCCTGCTGTGGCGATCATCTGGCAGCTGCAGCCCTTGTTCGCCTTGTTCGTGTCCGCTGAACACACTTGATCCAGTCCACCACCGCAGTTGGTCGAGTCAGCGCATGCGAGTGTTGACACGGGACAACCAGAAGAGGTTGTGGAACTGCTAGAGCTACCGGAACTGGACTTTGATTCTGAATTTGTATTCGTAGAAGACGCAGAGTTTTCCGAATTTGAATTTGATTTATTGTCATCGTCTTCATATTCTGAAAGGTTGTCCGTCAAGGTTGTCAAGTCGTCGACATCTGCTTTGACACCTTCGACACCCTCGACTCCTGCGGTGATACCACCTGAGATCTTGTTCAGAGTGTTGGTAATACAAGCCACACTATGAACAATATCGCCAACAATATCGGGAATCAAACCCCTTGCAGCTAATATCAGGTCTCTCTTTTTCGAGCTGCTGCAAGGCGATGGTGTGTTTCCGCCACCAAGCGAATCCATAAGATCTTCGGCTTCCGGAAGTACTCCTTTAATAGCATTGATCGCGTTCGTTGTGTCTGACGAAGGGTTGTCGGTCCAGTCCTTGATAATGGGCAACACACCAACAACGATCATGCTAGACAACGCACTTGCACTGGAGCTTGCTACAGTACCCGTGGCAACCAGGCTGGTAGGAGGTGCGGTAGTTGCAAGGGGGACTGGTGTTGTAAATGCCCCGCCGATTATCACTGGAATCAACTGAGTCGTCCCAGAAACAACACTAGTCAAAGTCGAAATGATAGGCTGTTGGTTGACGGCGGATGCGCTAGCTGTGATAGATCTACCAGAGGAGCTGGAGGCACTGGATATGGCACTCGAACTTGGAGAGCTGCCTGTGGAGTTTGTGGATGGAGGGAGTACAGAGGAAATAGATGGAGTGGTGCTTGTCGAGTGCTTCGAGTTCGAACTGGATGATGCTGAGGAGAGGGGTAATGTTGACTGGCCATGGTAGCTTCCTGTTGAAGAGTGGGACGATATAAAGCTAGAATTACTCTGGCTAAGACTTGAAGTAAAAATTCTCGAGGTGGGTGTGGCGCCGAGCGAAGTATTACTTGAAACGAGTGTATGGCTTGAGGAACTGAAACTGGACGGGGAACTGCTAGGTTTGCTGCTAATAGTACTTGTGGTCGTTGGTGCTGGGATGTGAGGGAAGCCTATAGTAGAATGATCTTCAACAACAGCAGAATTTCCCAAAGAAATGATATCAGTTCCAATCGCGTACGCTCGACCGCTGGTGATAGTCACAGGGCTCGCTGATGGCACAGAAACCACGAAACCTGCCGCATTTGAAGCATTTAATACAATAGTTGTATTATCAATTTTCAGAGTAACACCTGGGTCACGAATATTGCCATGGCTAAGAGCAAAGCTAAGAGCGAAAGAGCCCAGAGGTAGGGCGAGATTAAGTTTCATAGTTGAATACAAAAGAGTGTAGTTTCAAAAGCTTAAGTTCGGCAAAAGTTTCAAGGCCATAGAAAAGACAGAAGTTATAGGATATCCTACGATATAAAACGAGAGTAAAGAGATTCGAGAGGGTTTGGACACAAGGGATATTAGTGCAAGGTTCAATTGCCGCATGGTTTTGCTCCTACGGACTACCTCGAAAGTTTGTCGCGATCGTAGGTGATCTGAGCATGGCTTTGTCTCGATGGGTCCTCGTTCAAAAGGCCAATTAAATTAGCCGTAGAACTATTATTATCACTGGTGACGAAGTTTTAGACCATCGTATAGAGAATTCGCCAAATATGCTGTCACGTTGTTGCTTTTCCAGATCCTTCGATCCTTCCAATGATACTTATTAGTAATTTTTACTTTATGGCTAAATATAAGCTTCTGTTCCAAGGATCAGCCCATGCTACCCGCCCGCCACCCGCGACCCAGATACTCGTAACTTTCCCTTGCATTGCAGGGATCCTGCATACAGTACGTATGCAGAGAGGCAGAAGCAGAGCCTGGCTCTATGGCGCAGATTAGAGGCTCCTACAGGTTTCCCAGGACAATATTTTCAAGAAACGAAGGATTTAGTAATGAGATTGCAATGCTATAAAATACAACTAGAGTATAAGATGTATGGTATTTTTTAGGCAGAGTACCCCTTCCTTTAAGTCTTAATATCGCAATATTATATCTATAAAATACATGCTTCATGCAATGATCAGGCTTAAAAACTTCTGAGCTTGTAAATTACCTGCTTTGTACCCGTCCCGTACCTACCGTACGGAGTACTAAGTAGCTGCTCTGCTAACCAGCCACCCCCTTTATTATTTCGCTTATTACAAGTACGGAGGTGCAAGCCGTACCTCCGTAAGTTGTGTCTAGCGTAGATTTTTGATAGGGGTGTAGAGAACACCAAAATGTTTAGACTCAAACAATTTCTTACTATAGGGAGTACCATATTAGTTAGGATATAAGACCAGTCCCCAGCAGAAGACTATATACCTAGGTAGTCTACGGAGGTACATCCGTACAGAGGATAGTGATGTTGTTATTAGCTCCGCTTTAGCGTCAGCCTTAAAATGCCGGTTGCCCAACTCGTAAATCAGGGGTAGAAAATACGGTTAGTGGAACCAGCGGGTACATCCTAAAGTAGTAATTTAGGATTGGCGAAATACCCACTATATAGCCTCCCTACCCAGTCCAGTATTGTCAGATTTATTAAACGAGTCTCCAAAGCCACATGTAGCTATTTACCCTGGTATAAATCCTACAACCGCAAGTAAAAACGTCGTATAACGGCTAACGAGCTGCTTATTTTCTCGAGACTTTAGGATTAGGAAGTAAAGCCCGCTTCTCCGAAGCACGTTCTTTAAGTGGCGCGATGTGGCGGGGTACAGTAATTATGGAGTAAACAGTGCCTTAGTGTCAGACTCAAAATAAGAATTGCAAGGAAGAAGTCGTTCAGTATAGCCGGATTCTCGTTGGCGCAGAGGTAAGCTCGATGGAGATTATATGAATCTTTTTGCATGGCAGCCTTGCAGGAACAGAACGGTATGGTATGCCAGGTGATGCCAATTGCTTTATTTGTGTCCGCCATGCATCCTTCCAGCCTTTCACGGAGCTAGCGGGGTGGTCAGGTTCAAGTAAAAGGCTGTAGCTGTATAGAGTTCGAGCTTTTCATATCCTACTTATCCCTACGGCCAAATTTAACTGTCTCGACATCATCCACCTCACACTCTTTCTCTTTATATCGCCATCATGTTCTGGGGAGTCGCCGGTGCGCTCTTAGCCTTTCAGGCTGGGGTTTCAACAGCTGTGGTAAATAACAAGTGCAGTGGGGACAGCCAGACCAAAATCGATGCTGGCATCACAGATGCTATCAAGATGGCCAATAGTAGGTTCGCCACCCTCCACTTGGGATAAACACAAGCAATCATTTGTTTAACGTCTCGGTCCTTAGCCGCTATACAGACGATACAGACTCAAATGAGCAACGACGTCTTTGCAGCTCCATTCATACAGCTATTCCCGGAGAATGAAAAAGAATCGGTCATCGGGATATATACTAAAATCACTGCCATTAAGAGCTCTTCACAGGTCGTCAACTTCTACTGCGACGAGGACCATGTCACTTGGCGTGGTGACTTAAATAGCTGTAAGCCAAATTTCTATACAAAAAAGCTATATATCCTGTATGAGCTCGGGAGCTGAGAGCTATATCAGGAGCCAAAGAAATGCGTTCCGATCCCGGCTCCTGAGGCGCCTCCTAAGCTCTGTAGCTCCCTATAACTATTCGATTTTTCATCATACTAACGCGCTGGGCAGGGATTGACAACCAGTACACCTATACCCAGCAAGGAAAAACTATGCCGTTAGTATATAACATGCACGTTGGTGATTCGAGCACGAAACCCGGGGCGCAGCAAGGCGGCAGCTCATACACAACTCTCGGTACGTGCGACCAAGCTCAAGACCCAGCGGGTGCATGGACTCGAGGAACTGCTAACCACGTCGCCGTCTCGCAGGATACAAAGTCCAGCTAAGCCCCGGCCAAATCGCAGACTGCAGCGACCAGGCGCATGTTTTTATCAGCGACCACCGTCTGAACCCCCCTGCCGGGCAACAAGATACAAGACCAATCGACACGATTGTCAACGACGGCCTGGACGCCCAGTTCAACTCGCTCGACACCATCCACCCTCTCTCGCAAACTATTCTACATGAAGTGAGTCTCCTAGTCTTACTTGAAATCCCGAGATCGCCCATACTGACCGTGCCGTTAGCTGGTCCATGTCGTGGGTGGCTGTAAGTGACAACCGCAACTCCCTTCAACCCTCGACGGCACGCGCTGTGCTCACGTTGAACGCCGCTTGCTGATCGCGGAGTACTGAGAATGCTAGAGACAGTGCTGACGTCTATATAGGGGCGGATTCGCAGATGCTGAGCGCCGGTGCCGGGATTACGGATGGGCCCAACGAAGCCGTCTACGGCCTCGAGGCTTGTTTCCAGGCCAATGTGAACGCCCAACAATTACCAGGCTCGACTGGCACTATCAGTTTCGCGGATCCATACGCCGTCTTAGCCAAAGGTACGTACGAGTAAATGTTTAATCCTTTGGAGCATCAACGAGGTTTGCTTTTGCTTTTGCTGACGCTATGGTTGCTATCAGAATACTATCTTCAGCTGAAAAAGAACGCCAATGGAGACGTCCACACAGGACCAATAATGTGGGTGTTCGGCGCTGTGGATCCAATTACACTGCAGCCAATTGGAATTCCTGGATCTTGAGGGGGGCGTACGGGTTTTAAAAAATGGAGGTAATGCATATTATTATTGTATTATATTAGATGAGCAGGGTTTCACTTCTACGCTGTATATATAGTCGCTTATAGTTGTTTATTAAAACGCCATATGACTAAACCCGTACCCGTAAGGTCTCGTTTTAGCCAATTTCACGTTTTTAGTATATATTTTATCTATATACATAAAACTGCAACTCATCCACGGGTTGAGGTTAAGCCCGGAATTACCTATGTGAATCACGAACACGCTAGGAGCATGTAAAATCTATTGAACATCGAACTGACATTTCTTCTGTCATCTTTCAATTCATTTACATATTATTATTATACTACTCAATTACTACCCAATCAATGTCACGAACCTCAAAAGCTGCACAAGTCAAGCTTCAAGCGCCCTCTGCTTAGACACAGAGGTGTGCTTTGGCATGAGTGTGCTTACGCTAGAGACTGCAATCGATGGAATGAGAAAGACTGGCAAAGTTAGGGACAAGATGAACTAACATAGCTATAGACACCACTAATTACTCCCCGAAGGCCCAGCCTTTCACAGCTAATCTGATATAAAAGCCTTGCATGTCCAAGTGTCCAAGTTTCCGAACACTAGGATGTCAGGAAAGAAGACATGGATAAATGTTGACAAGAGCCACAAAGGCAAGCGGTAGAGACTAAACGTTGGCGTGCAAGCAAAGCTAAGCTAGATCACTTATAATAATCCCATCTCTTTCCTTTCCCTCGGGTACACATCATAGCCCCTTTTTCTCTCGCTTAATTTGTATCAGGCTCTGCACAACAAGTATCACAGATCTCACTACCCTATTATGCACAATACAATACTACAAAGGCCCCTCAAAAGCACGCCGCACTCATTTCCAATTAGTTCTGCGATAATATTGCCATGGTATGTTTATAGCCATCACATCTGCCAGGAAAATCTCTAGGCATGTTGCAACATCCTCAAAGACGGTGAACATATTTAGGGCATTTTTCAAAGGTTTATCAATTAATTCGAGACGCTAATGGAACACACGGCAGGTATGCACAAATCCCCTATGCCAACGCCGCATTCAAAAACGCCATACAAAACTCTGGATGAAAAGCTCCCGCTGCTTTTGTAAAGCAAAGAAATACAGGAAGGGTCATTATCATGATGCACATACCATGTGCAAGGAGTCCCACCAGACTCCCAAAAAGAATACCAACAAGAATCGAATAATCGTACACAGGTCACTGATTATTAGCGCCAACCTCCTTTGCCCATCACACCGACGACACTCTCCCTCGACTTAGGTGTGCCTCCAACTGTGCCATTGAGTCTGATTGCTGCTGCTGCCATTGTGCCACTGGCTTGTCGTGCCTCACCGATTGTTGTCCGACGAGTGCCATTGTTCTTGACGATAGGCTGGTGCCGAGGGCTTAGGATGCTGCTGTGGAAGGCCGACTCCTTTTCGCTCTTGACCATGCGTCTAGCATGGCTGGCTGTGAACATGTTTTCGTTCGGAGGGGAGCCAGAAATGGAAGCGGCCGTAGGACTTCTACGGCGATGAGTTCGTGAGGCGGAATCGTTTGATATCCGAGAAACAGAGCCAGCACGCTTTAGAGCTCGTCCAATTTTAGCACTCTCAGACCGGTCGACATGCCAGCTACTTTCACTCTCCGAAGACGAGTTGTTTCCGCTGTCAGTAGGAGTTACATCGCTACCCACGGGCCGCATCGTGTTCAACGATGAACGGTTTGTAGCATTCGCGGGATCGATTGTCCTCAATGGAGATGGCTCTGTGTCAGACGAGGATAATTTGGTGATCTTAGGCGGCGGTGGAGAGCCGTCAGTCTTCTTTGCAAGGAACCCGGCTTGAAATCGGTTGGCCTTAGGCTTGATATCAATAGATGGTTGTGGCGCTGCAGGGATAGGAGACGAGCCGAGAGAATCATTGGAAAGGTCTGCGGCCGAGCAAGATGAAAGCGAAGGTAAAACGATGCTCTGTTCAACAGAGGATACCTCTGGCGTAGAAAGAACTTTCTGAGGAGTCTTCTCGAAATCAGCGAGCGCCCCAGACTCGGTATCATCGCGCCATCTGACGCTTCGCTGCTTCGAGGGTGACTTCTTCTTCGGTGTGAACGAGACCCCTTTCTTGCTCATTAAAGCCTTTCGCCTTCTTGGCGAAGATTTTATTGGCGAAGAGAATACCTGTGGTGCTATAGCTGCCAGAGTTGGCATCACAGGAGGTCGTGGCTGACTATCGTAGAGATTTGCCGGCTTCTTACGCTTTGGGGTTCCGCGTTTTGTTGGCGGGAATTTCTCTGCAATGTTCAAGGATCCGTCTGGTTTGACTACTTGCGATACAGACGTGGAGCAGGTTTGCATCAAACGTCCGAGAACGCTCTTTGCATGTTCGACCGCGTCCTCTTGACTCATGCTAAGGATGTCATGGAGCGAAGAAATGATATCGAATTGGGCTGAAAGTAGCACTTGCACAACTTCCGCATCGCCAACTTTCTCCTGGTCCAGCACCTCCCGTAACGACTCTTTGGCAGCATTAGCTTTCAGAAGCTCGGCTTCTCTGGTCAAGCTAGCAACATCAAGTCCCTCCGCAGCTCCATCAACCTCTGTAATTTGGCGGATGCTATTTTGCAATGCTGAATCGATTGCACGCTCCCAATTCGCCTTGTCCAGTCTCTGGTGGTAGTGCTGCCGGCTGTTCTCAAGCTCCAAAAGGATTCCCTGCGCGGTCTTTCGCATCGCCGTCAGACTTGGTGGCATGTCATCTTCTTCGCGAGAGTCGCAGATAGTGTCAAACGCTGCAACCCAGGCCGATAAAATGGCAATACGCCGTTCAATTTGTCGAAGCTTTTTCATATTAGTGACCTTCTCTTGGCGTTCGCTGGCTGAGTTCTCAAAGGCTGCTCTGATTCGGACGACACCTTCACGAGCGATACCGTCCCGCTTCTCAGTTTGTTTCTTGAACTTCGCAAAGGAAACTGCCTCGGAGTCTTTTTGTTGGGCCTTGAGTTCATTGATCAATGCCATTTGCTCATCGATCTTGACCAGGAAATCCTTGACGTGTCGGTTCACATTGTATACATTTTTCGTGACCTTTGTCTGGATGTTCTTGGCTCTGTTCGCGTAGCGAAGTGTATTCTGGGTTTCATCGAAATGTGCGCTGGACGGACTGACACAAACAATCATAACCGTCTTGCAATTCCCGCCGAGAGAAAATTTGAGAAGACGAGTAAGTTTCGAGTTCCTGTATGGGACGTGATTCTTCTTTCGGGGATCGCAGAGCGCGTTGATGCAACCACCCAATGCTAGAAGGGACTTGTTGATATTTGCACCCTCTAGCAGCCTCTCGCCTCTATTTTTCGTTGCGCTGGCACGCTCGCTTCCTGCTAAATCAATGATGCTCAAAGTGGCCATCGTGTGAGGTTCGTTGACATCTGCATTCCGGTCTTTTTGAGCGACATTGATTTGAAGAACGGCGTGAGATCGTGATGAAGTGGCATTTGCTGCAGTTGGTGAAATCGTTCGAAACTCGTTTCCTTTGACGATCATATCCATAACTTCTTGTACATCGCGAGGATGGTGACTTGAAAGTCCCGCCACTGACACAGTTTGATTTGCATCCTCGCGCAGCATCAGTCCTTGTTTACTACCTCCTGGAACCAGCAGATCTCGAATCGTCTCGTTGTAGATCTCCAAATACGATAAGGATACCTCGGTGTGCTTCTCACCACTCCGCTCAGCAATCTTCTCGAACAGTTCTTGCATGGTGAGAAAGATTATACCAGGTTGCTGAACGGTTCCGGTAATCGTGTGCGTTTTACCACAACCAGTGGCACCATATGCAAATACAGTTGCGTTGTACCCTTCTAGTACGCTATCCATGAGGCCCCTAGTTGTTGCTTCGTAGACGTCGGCTTGTGTGGTGTTTTCGTCGAATACTCGGTCGAATGCGAACTGCTGATCCTTCACTCGTTTTCCCATATTCGAAACAACCGACCTAGAGAACTTTTGTACCGGATTGTCCTCTGGAGGATCAAATATTCTGCAAAGGTAAGTTTGTGACTACATGTCAGGTTGAGACACATACAAGCATTTGTCGTCCAGCACCTTGATCACCGGCCGAATGCCTTTCTGCCCGAGTCTCGGGGCGGGTGCTCCAGCAAGAGAGCCATCCCCAAGAAAGGTTGTACCCTCATCGTATTTTGTGCTGTGGGAAGTCAGGATTTGCTTCTGCTACCAGGGAATAAAACAAAACCTACATCTGTGCTGCTTCGCGAATTGTAAATGGGCGAACACGAACTGAGAATATTAGTGCAATGTCCAAATACCGAACTCAGAGATGTAATACCTGCCACCGAAATCGAAGACGCTCCTGGATCTACGAGGCCCATGTTGATTGTGCGGGTGTTGTATGTATTGTCTTTGGTTGTAGGTCCCCCTCTGCCCCAAAATTGCGCGTAAACAAAAGCGACGCGTGGGTGTACCTGGATGAAGTAATGCCAGTAGAATCAAAATTGAATAAGAACGAGCTCTAAAAGGCAAATGAGAAAGTGCTGGACTCCGGAATGTCGCAGGTCTGGTGGATTGGTGGATTGGTGATTGCTCCGTTGGCGATTTGATGAAGTTCATCTGCTGTATGTATGTAATGTTGATTTCCGGGATAAGGAAAGCCCGATCGGGTTGCCGTGTTGGCAACCTTAGCGCAAAGCCGGCGGCCGCACTTAAAATGGATTCAGGGGGAGGACTACAAGTACATACAACATCATACCGGTACACCATACCTACGCCAAACAGTGCACACTCGCTGAAGCATTCGCAAAATTACATTCAAGACCATCAAGGTTTAGAGGCTCAGTGTCTTTCAAGGATATATACTTATCCACAGTCTTTCCTGGTTTGGACTCCTCCAAAGACGATATACTTCCGAAATTCTGTTCTTCTTCGGACCTCTTTTCGCTGAGACTTTCTTATTTCTTACACTAAAAAAGGAACATCAAAACTATATTTCTCTAATAGGTGCATCACGTCGTCTTTCAGCTCTGAATTTGAGAAGTCTGAGAGCTATTATTTTGCATATATTTTTTAGCAGAAGTATAAGCCCAGCGTCTGTTGTATTAACCTAATGTTACTATGCTTAACAGTGTCATTTATATTACGCAAACCCAGATCTTGTTCTTTCTTTCCCATTCTACTCGTATTTGGGGTTGTTTACAGAACCACTCGCAGGTACGTACGCATTTCTAGTTTCCTTTCCCCCATCCGCGTTTAGTGTGAACATTCACCAAACTCTGCATAATTTATTTTCTCAAATATCCTCTCTTACTGTCCGAGTTCGCAAAGGACAGAAGGCCTGGTATAGGCGCCTGCATAACTCGTGATCTTGAATCACCCGACTTTCTCCATCATTCGGCATGGCATGGCAGTTGCAGGGATGCGATCAAGATCTCCATGATCCGCATCGCTTTAAACCCGATTCGGCACACTATCGAATGTCGCATCCAGCACCAGATCAGATGAACGAAACTGACAGTCTAGAATCGCTTCCGCCCAGCTCCAGTACTACTTCGTAGGTGGATTTTTAATTAGCCATGATGGTGGTTGTGGTGATCGGTAGGACAGACAGCATTGATGCGGAGCAAGTTCTCTCTCTCATCACGATATTTTCATTCTCCGTCGCTGTCGCATCCATGGCCTCGGTTTGTCCTATATCTCTCTTCTTTTGTCCTTCCTCTACAGCATCAGGCTAGTTAAGAGGAGTCAATCGAGGCAGCTTTGGCCCTTCTTTTTTTTTCTTGCTGCGGTCAAGATTTGCGTTGCGCTTCTGCACCTTGAAGCCTCGCAATATCAGCGCCTTTCAAGATGTCTTTCGCCTTGCCCATGCGCAACGCGCCCAAAAGCTCGCAGGGGAACGAACTATCATTGCCTAGCTTATTGCCTCCCTTATTGCCAACCTCATTGCCAGACATATCCGAAGATGACGCCTCCGTCTCCTCTCGCCGAGATCCTCCTCCGGTCCCTCTTCGCGCCTCCAATCGCCCATTACATAGACATTTTACGCTGGGTGTACCGCCACTATTTGATCATGAGAAAAGTCCGCCGCCATATGGAGATCCTGTCGAGAACGGGCTATTAGGCGACGAGAGTGGGGAGAAACTGGCCGAGTTAAGAAGGGGCGTGGTAAACAACAAACATATCGCGAGGAGAGGTGGATGGAAAAGATTGCTGATTATTGGACTCGTCCTCGCGCTGTGTGTTGTGGGACTTGTGGTGGGATTGGTTGTTGGGTTGGGGAATAGGAATAAGAACTCGTAAGTCATTCTGCTTGTTTCCCCAGACATGACTGACAAGGTATAGAAGCAAGAATACCAGTGGAGGTACCTCGGGAGGCGCATCAGGATCCATAGAAGGCGGCCCTACAAACCCAGCATCAGACACGACATTCCCAGCCGGCTCCTACTCTTTCGATACCTACCTCTCCACCGTGTCCACCAATTGCACCTCCAATCCCGCCACTTGGCTCTGTTACCCCTACTCGACATATGCTCAGGACCCCTCCGCATCTGCCGCAACCTTCGATTGGATCATTTCTCCTGTCAAAGGCACAAAAAGCAACTACACAATCTCCTCAACAACAAACTACTTCTCCATCATGTTCAGCAGCGCATCCCTCTCCCTCCAATCTGCCGGAAACGCAGACGAGCACTACTACTTCCAAATAGACATGCAGAAAGACACCAAACCAACATCCCAATTGGGAAGTCAAAATGTAGCTGCGACTTGCTATTTCAACCAGACGACATTCGAGGGATATCTATATACCAAGATGCCCAAGACATACCCAAGTGGTGGAAATGGGACAGATGTGAATGAAAACCAATCCTTTGGTGCTTGGCCAAACGCAGTCAGAATCGAGCAAGTAGCCTCGAGTGGAAGCGGAAGCCCGACTTGCCTTGATCCGTCCGGGAATTCGTTGGGAGACTTCAGTGTGCAGCAGCAAGGGGAGATGTGCGATTGTTCATACATGAATACTGGGACGTGATGATATTGAAGTCTCTAATGTTATACGAATTTTGCGGTTGGCGTTTGACAATAGGATAGGAGTTTAAGTGACTTGGCTGGGGATTTTTTACGTTTTCATGTTGTAACGTTTGCTAATTATTAATATGAGGAGGTTATGATCCACGTTTATAAACGCATGCTTTGTACTTGGATTATAATATCCATGTACATATATCTTGCAGTCATTCCCCGTGACCTCTCATAAGCAAAAAATCATTCATGTATATCACGGTACTTCCGGCTTGGCTTACCAATCGGGAGCTCAAAAGACTGGCATGCAAATTATACGTCGTCTTATTAGAAGTTGCGTTTGACCACGGCGGAGTTGAGCACTGCATAAGACAGCTTGACCCCACGACCTAGGATTTCATACCAAAAGGCAAAATAACTTCTATTATGGCTTCAGGATAACACGCCTGTCATTTTAAACCCTCGTGTGGCAGAAGCTGGACCTATTGACCTTGATTTCAACGTTGTGAGTTGATGAACCGTGGCTTGATGTTCTCCTGAATATTGCCTTCAGGTACAAACCCCCGAAGCTGGGATCCCGTTCAAGACCAGAGAACAAAACAGAGCTAAAGAAACCGACTTTGTTCCATCATCTAATGAAATGGAGTTCCACGACCACAATGGTTAGTTAGGTACTCTTTACGATGCTGAGACTCCTCGAACTCAGCATTCCTCTGTCCAGAAAGGTATGCTCGACGTCTATCACGTGAAACTATAAATTGGCGATCAGGGTACTTGGTAAAATACCACGTTTTTAAAGCCCGGAAGCGTGAGAGCCCCTAAAGCTAACCCCCTGAAAGTGTAACCGGACCCTGTAGCTTTTCCGTTATAGGGCCCTAAGCTGGTACCCTAAAGCAAGTGCGGAATACTAAGAATCTAATCCTAACTTATCTACTTTGGCCCTAAGTCGCGTAAGGTAAAGGGAAGTAGAGCAAGTTAAGTGTAAAATGAACTAACACTCAGTACAAAAGTTGCAAAATGTTTCTATACGAAAGGTGATTGCCGGTTTAATATGGCTGATTGTCTGCCGGCATAAGGAGGGGGAGGTTAGATAATTCCCATTGGCCGCGGCGGACCCACCCTGGAATCCGCTACGCCACTCCTCGGAATGGAAAGCTTAGCGGGTCTTGGCGTAAAACGACACCGCCAAGCTGAAAACACTGTCGTTGCCATGTGTGTGTTGTTTGATAGAATCCACACGAGCTTGAACGTGATATCCCAAGTCCAGACACGTTCATCACCCACCTTGGAGACTTTGTCCTACTCGCCCATTCGCGTTGTGCTGGCCATCCTCTGAGGAGAAGGATACGCTCCTTTCCCGGATTGGCTGCGCATCCCCGAGAGCTTTTGCGCATGAATGCTCTCACATACTACAGCGAGTTGGCCGACCGGGTTTTGAACCATGTCACAGACAGTAACATGTTCTATGTACAGTCCGTGGTGACCTGCACCGCCTTGGTCTGGTGCGTATTGCTCTCTTGCGTGCGCTGGAGAAGCGGATGCTAACTCTGCTAAAGGCTTTTGCACCGAGCATGGCTTACCCTCTGGAAACCCGTTCCGGAGCTCATTAGCATTCTAGGTGTCGAAGTCCCAGATGCGCCGGCAGTCTCGCTGGCAGGTATCAAAGCCGAAGCTGTCACTCTTCACTGGACCCGGCCTGGTGTCAACAAGCCCGTACTTAAGTACTTGATCCAGGTCAATGGAGTCAACGGTATGCCCAAACTGTTGTTGTTTACTTTCATTTGGCTAACTCTATGCAGTCGGTGAGTCTTCGCGGATGGAAACCGCAATCACTGTTACGGGGCTCAAGCCGGGGCATTTTTACAACGTTAGAGTTATCGCCGTGGGATCGAATAATTTTCAAGCAGGAAGCCGGGTTATACGATTGAGGACATATGGACGAGACGGGCGGCCTCTGGTTAGCGGTCGTGTACCCTCGAACTTTTCGATCGAGGACCAGGATAGCGGTGATGAGCTGCCATCCATCCGAACACACGGCGCTGGAATCGAGATGGCAGCACTTACCGAAGGCGCCCCGGCACTCCAACGAGAACCAAGCTACACTCAATCAGGGCAGAGACGAAACACTGGTGGTAGGAAGCATTCTCCATCAAGTGCTGCTGCCGATCATGCAGATTCTGACAAAGTTTCGTCTAAACATCCGGAGTCCATACAGCAATTAACGGAAAAGTTTGAGGGTATACGCGGCGATACTGAAGAAATAATGGGACAGATTTCAAGAGATGCCGAAGATTTTAAGACTCAGATGGACGATCTTAGGAGGGAGAGAGATGAAAAGAAGCAGATGCTGAAGGAAAAGGAGGAAGCCAGCGAAAAACTGAAGAGGGAGGTGAACAGCTCGGAGCGCGCCAATCGGCAGGCTCAGAATCGTAAATCGCAAAAGGAGAAGCTTTTACGAGACAAAGCAGCCGAGAGGGCCAAGATGCAAGAAGATATCGCGAGATGGGAACAGGAGATCGAGACTATGAAGGCGCAACGCGAGACCTGGCTGCAAGAAAAAGAGGATCATTTGCAAGCGAAAGGCACCGAGGCTGAAGAACTACGGGAGACGATTCGAGAGCATCACGGTTCCATAAGTGTGTTGGAAGAGGAAATTCGCATCAAGGGGTTGCAGCTTAAGCAGCTCGAGGAAGAACGCAAGCACCTTCCAGGGGGCGAGGATAGTGAGGAATCTCGGGCTCGCGATGCTGCAGACAAACAACGTGATATCGAATGGGAAATCAAGCAGAGAAATCTGACTGAGCAGCTGAACAACCGAGCGCATCAGCTTCGACAGCTGGAGTACCAGCAGCAGGAATTCCAGAATACGATCAGTGCCCTCAGTATTCGTCAAACAAGCAATCCTCTCATGTACAACGGAAACTCATCGGGCGTGGATTTTGAACCTATGGCTGGACAAAACAAACCAAAGCCACGCAGAAGTCGAAAGGGCAAAAGCCGGACGAATACCATTTCATCTCCGGTTGCTAGTTATCCAATTACCGATTCTCCATTTCCGAGCGCTAGTTCATATAATAACTTGAACACGACATCTTCTACTTTCGCCCAAGGACCTTATTTCGACCTGACGCCCATGGTACCACTCTCGGATCACTTAGGAATGAGCGAAGCGGATGTCAAGGCTCTGACAGCAGGGGCTCCTCTCAGTCCCACTGCAACTTCATTGTTGCCTTCCAACATCTTCGACATTGACGATGATCCTCCAAGTCCTCGCGCAGGTTCCGCGGGATCATTCGGCGGTGCTCTTTACAGCAATGTTGGACAAGCAGCATTTGGCCACGATGCTCAATCACCTTCATCCTCGAGTCGCTCTGCAAGTCTAATGTCAAGTCCCCAAGCTTCCTCCCAGAATCTTGCGATGTATGGAGTCGCTGGTCACGATTATGCAATTGATAATGATCGGCGATCTTTGCACTCGCCAAGGGCGGAATTCGGCGCTATTGGATCCCCAAGTGCCTCTAGCTCCAGGATCACGTCCAATAAAGCCCTCAGCCTCTTCCAATTCTCAAAGGCCCGGGGTAAAACGATTCCACAAGATGGTCCTCCTCTTGGCAGCCTTAAACAAGGACAAAGCCAGTCGTTCCCACGCTCTGCCGATGAGCCAGAAACGGAAGCAGTTAGTAGGCGACGCCGTACTTCTCTTTCTTCAAGCTGGAACGTGCCAAACATCTTCAACCGCAGCCAAGCAGTGAGCGAGGCCACGGAAGGTAATGGCCCTGCACCTGCGCGAAATCCTACCAACAGAAGTAGACGGCGCGCGTTTGGTATGTTTGGTAGCGGCTCAGATGATCCCAGCTCGTTCGCCGAGCGCGACCTTAGCAGCCCACGCCCCGTGTCCATAGCTTCTTCCGACCTGCCTCGCCCCTCCACCGACAGTGCCCCCTTTGGATGGGCCGCTGCCGAAGGTACCTCGATGCACAAGAACAGCCCCTTGGCCACTAATTGGTCTGTGAATGTAGTCCAGCCTTGGTCTAGTAATCCTTCAAGGAGACCAAGTATTCATCAAAGTTCCTCCACCACTGCCTTGACGTCTGGAATTGCCAGTGAGGATGATGAATTCTTGCCATCAGACACTCTGGCAGGCCAATCTAGCCCACCACCCGTTGGTGTCATTGGAACCAGACCTGTGTCTTCGCACAAACCAGTAACACCAAAACTCAACCCCGCAGCACCCACCTTCAAAGCCCCCGCGGCACCCACCTTTAAAGCCATGTTCCCGTTGTTCAATTCAAAGACCGACAAAGGAAAAGAGAAGCTTATCGAGAACCCGTTATCTTCTGGAGATGGGTTGAAATCTCTCAATACCACGTCGCCGTCAGAGCCAAGGAAATCCCGCGATACGCATTCTATTCACACCCAGAACAGTATGGCTGAATCTCATGATAGCCTGGAAATAACTTTGAGCAACACCACCTCGGAGCTGACAAATCCAAGTACGAAAGATAAGGAGTCGTCCTTTAGGCAACTTCTTCGCAAGGGGAGTTCCAGCAAATTCAGCTTGTCTTCTATCCGTGGCAAAGATTCAGGTCTGTTTGGTGGTAAAAAGGGAAGCAGCAGTGTTGCGACCTCTGAGCGTGATGGCAGCCTTGACGGACTTGGAGAGGATGGCCAAGCTGGGAAGAATACAGAAAGCGTTACTAGTAGCCCTATGCTGGGATCTGGTGATTGGAAAGGCAAGGACAAAGAGAGTAACCCCGGTACGCCGAAGGAAGGCCGCATGAGCAATTGGACCCGGCCTTTCAAAAGAGGAAAGACGAGGGAGAGTTTAGATGTTGATCGCAGTGAGGCTGAGATGACTGGGAATGAAGATGAGTGAGTTTAGCATGTTTGGTTTGGTGCTCCGTACATAGGCGCATCTTTAGTTTATGCCCGCCAATGAGAGAACGCTGTTTATGTCCAACCTCACAATACGAGCATTACACAGAAAATACGGCCAGTTACACTGCTCTTGGCTGAGCCTCAGTAGGCGCTATCCTCCGGTCTCGTATCAGTTCGAACCACATCTCTGGCAATGGTAAGACAGACTCTACTCTCTCTGTGCAATCGCCAACCCAGACCAGCTTACTCCGTATGTCAGAGCCGTGCCACGGCGAATAAGTAGGCAGCGCTTTTCAGCCCTCCCGTTACGTTCTTATCTACCTATGTTTAACCGGTACGTAACTCCAAGTATCACAGCTCAAACATACTAGTATTCCGACTTCTTTGTTTGGGTGCCGATGAATAACAGACAGACAGACAGACAGACAGGCATGAAGGCCAATACTGGAAGGAAAAAAGTTTTCCACGCAAAGAGCAGATCTTAAATGGTCGGTGTTCCAAAATCACGTGCTTTATTGCAGCACCCGTACCCCCTTTCATCGCTCGCTTAGCTGGTTGTTGTCTGTTTTCCCAGTGGATAGCATCAGATTAACATGCTTTATACATGGACAGTAGAACAAGCCAGTACCCGCTTCAGGCTGGCAATCATTCACGGAACTTGAGACTTTCACAAAATATCAGACGTGCGCTTGAAGATCATAACAGGCTGAAAAACTCAAGCAAATAATTTTAGCTACGACGCAGCTCTTTCCATGTGTTATCTACATTCCTTGTGACAAAATGGATGCTCAGTTACTAAAATTAATACTCCAGCAATAGCCACCAAATGTTTCACCCCATAGCTCGTAATTCAATCCTCGACACTGACCTCGCACTGTATGAAACCCCATTTTAACACCGACATTGCCGACCATTTTACCTCTCCAGTTCCGCAAATCCATGTAATCGAACATAGTTAGTGACCCAAGAATTGAGCCAAGGTACGGGTTACTACCATAATACTTCAACTATCTGCAAAAGTATCAGGATCAGATACCTCCAGGATATTTCAACTTACACTACATTGATCGATCTTCAGAATGTTACAAACGGTTGTGTTTGCACCTGTTGCAAAGATCTAGACGGCACTGCTGGCACCTGTTGATGTAGATAGGCATTTCGTCCCCACAATCATCACAGTAACTTTCGATGTAGACAGTGCTAAATCTGTCATGGTTGCAGTTGTGCCGTGCTACAAGTTGTTGTGTCATAGCAGCCACTTGTGCACGTGGCGCAGGTCTATAAGTTCGTCCAGTCAGTCTTTGATTTGATTGAAAAAGATTCTGATCACTCGGAACTCCAAAGAAATTATGGAGTACGCCAAAGGCTCCCAAAGACGTTCGAATAAGGAAATTAAATACCCAGCTTGTTGTCTATCTGCTCGTAGCTGCGCCTGTTCAACGAGCTTGCTTTCTTCCCATTGTGGACACACACAAGTTTTCCACTTCGCACCGCAGACATAACACCATTCTGCTTTGCATTTGCATCTGTGAACAATTAGTTGTCAAATAAAGTCTTCGGGAATGAGGGAGATTTATACGTAATATGATTGCAGCCATATTTTAGCTCAATGACCCGACTGCATTTCGAGCAACGCTTCCATCCCTCCTTCTTAGCAAGGTCTAATACCTGCAGAATCCCACTGTCTTTGGGGCAGTCACCTACATGCTCGCCTCCTTTGCACATTGTACAAGTGACAATAAAACAAACAGGGCAAATTCCGATCTTTTCCTTCTCAACAATGTTGACAGGATATAAGAACGTTGAACAATTGGGGTTTGAGCAATAAGTCCGATCGGAGGTCTCGATCTCGATCTTCTTCTCTCCGTACTGACTGTTTAGCTCCGGCGTCAGAAGTCGTTGCATGTCGTTGATTTGAAATGGCTGCTTGCAACATCGTGGAGGAAACATTGCTTCATCAATCAAGGCGGTTTTCACCACTGTGTTCACGCAATCTCGACAGTATACATGTTGACAGGACATTCGAGCTGCATTGTAGGCGTAGAAAACACCCCCACAACTGACGCACGAAAGTTGGCCAAAGGACAAGGTTGGGGGTTTTGCAGCTGTCGAGTCTTTTAGCTGAGTCGTGCTTTCCTCGGACACTCCATTGAGAGAAACATGAGGTGTTGGATTGGGCGTCCGACCAGCTTCTTCTAGAACACCATCCTTCGTCATGCCAGTATCAACACGCTTTATCGGAGGCAGAATTTTACTCGAGTCCTCTAAGGGTCTTTTAGCGGAAGGGGTCATCTATAGAGCTCCAGTCTTCAGGGCGTTTGCGTGTGCCTGTGCAACTGGTTGAATAGAGGTTGACGCTCCTGCATGGTCCACGAAACAAGATTTTGTTGGCTCCTTTTCCTTGCCGGTGCATTGTCTCTTCGCAGTGCTTGTATCGTCCGAAATGTCTTCCTGAGCTCGCTTGCCAATAATTATAGAAGTTTGCACAGAAGTTGAAGCATTGGTGTGCTGAGCGGTATTTTCAAGGGCTGCGGCCGTCTTGGGAGTGACATCCTGCAGGGGTTTCTTATTTTCCGAAATGACTTCTTTTAGAACGGGTTGGAAACTGCCTGGTGAGACTTTCGAAATTCTGTTCTCGATGCTTTTGATGCTTTCAGATTGTTTGACATCAAGGCCAGCGGCAGAACTGTTTACTGTCTTTGCATCAGGATGCGGGCTAGGAACAAAACTTTTCGCCAACGTTGGCACAGTGGGTGGCTTGTTTTCCTCGAGTGTTCGCATTGCATATTGCGCCAAGGGTTTAACATTTGGAGCTGCCCTTGGAATTTGACGTTGAGCTCCTCCAACAACTGATGGCGTGCTGACTTTTTGGCCTTGGATGTTTGTTGATGGAGTACGAGAAGCTGGTGGTTGTGGTAGAGGCGGCGGTGGAACACTTGTGTTTGCTCTTGGGCCTGCTGGTCGGGGTGCAGATGGAGTTGGTGTCTCTTGCCTCCCAAAACCTGAAGCTGGGGCTCGAGGAGTTTGAGGAGGAGTAGGTTCTGGTCTGAAATTGGGTTGACGTGGCTGGGGTCTAGTTGCTGGTAGTCTCGCTGGATGTGTAGGAGGTCCATTTCGAGGTGTTTGAGGGGGCGTGTGGCGGTTGCTTGGAGGAGGGATTGCCACACCACCCAACCGACAAGCATACGCGCGATCGGTTTCAGCCAGACGTTCTTGAGCGACAAATCTCTCAATTGCCTGGGAGTCTGCCAAAACAGCGCAGGCCATGCTTCTGCTCATCCGACGGTCGTTGATGGATGCGAGTGCTGTCTGTAGCTCTTCTTTCTGCAACAGTAACGTCTGCACGAAGTCGGATGGCCGGCCTGCTGACTTCCTCCTTTGCGATTCAAGAAGCTGGCTGACATCTTGCAGCTGGATCTCTATTACGACGGCGGCCGTCTGATCGTCAAGACCGTCTGTGACGGCACGAGGCAGCCCGGGAGCCATGTCTGCAGGTAGATGGAACGCGTGACAGTCTTTGGGGCATTGTCAGTCCAATAACGGCCATAATCAAGGGAATGGGATACCTTACAGAGAAGCAGGAAGACGAGCCCTTCTGATTGCTTCCTTGACCAAGAAGGAAATTTGGAGAAATGAGCTCATTCAGCTCGCACACGTTGAAGATGGAGTGTTGCACCGCTTTCGGAGGAAAGTGGCAGAAAGGAAACTGGAATTGTTTAAAAGAAAAAGACTCGGAGCGGCGGCTTTAAGCGACCACCAGCAGAATCGCAATAGAGGGTTTGCGTTGGGAAGATTGAGGAAAGAAGACTGGTGTTGAAGTTGAAGAGGAGCATCTTCGCTACTGTACAGGGCCTCCGAATTTGGCAAGACCTCCCCAACGTCACTGCCCAAGTCCAATTTCTAAAGAATCCGCAAAAACCCCCCAACTTCTGGAGGCGGGGAAGTGACAAAATGTGTAAGGCGATAAACATGCCCAGATTTTGATGCGAAGATTGTTCGACGGAGATTTGTAGTGTGCATATACTACTACCGTATAAATTGCGATAGTGTCCCCCCCTGAAAAGGAAGCCCGCCCCTTGATATACGCCCCCTCCTTAACTAATCAGATGCCCAACGCTAGTGTTTAGAAGCCGGCTAGCACATTATAAATTAGTGCCGCTTTTTCTATTAACCGCAAGCCTTCCACCTTCTTTCTTAGAGATAGCTATATAACACTATAGGCGTTAAGGTTAAATTGGTAGAAGTAATTAATAGTAATTATATAAAGTATAAGTAAAAGTAAGGGTAGAAAAATTAGACGAAGAAAAAAGGGGGGGTTATATCCT
>QGML01000219.1:0-22910 GCA_007825375.1 Lachnellula willkommii | reverse complement strand
ACTACATCCTCGTGCTCTTCATCGTCTCGGTCCTCGGCGCCGTCTGGGCCACCGCAACGCTCTTCACGTACCACCGCGCGAAATCCAACGCGCTCTTCGTCTCCTTCATCGACCTCTGTTTCGTCGGCGCGCTGATCGCCGGCGTCTACGAGCTCCGCGACATCGGCAAGTACAGCTGCAGCGCGGTCGACAAGAGCGCGAGTCCGTTCTTCGCGGTCAGTGTCGGGGACGGGCATGGCTTTAGCCTGAGCGGCGTCGACGTGCAGGTCGACAAGACGTGCGCGATGCTGAAGGCGTGCTGGGCGTTCGGCATCATGAACTGCATTTTCTTTTTCATCACGAGTCTGCTGGCGCTGATGGTGGGCAGGGGCGGCGCGCGCAGGGAGAAGGATGTTTATGTAAGGGAGACGCATTATAGTCGGCATGGGCATCGACGCAGTGGGAGTCATCGCAGTCATAGGAGCTCGCATTCGGGCGGCGGGAGACGACATGCGTATGTTTAGAGGAAAGGAAAGGAAAGCGGGGGGATGGGATAAAGGGATTATGGAATGGAGTTTACGGCCGAATTGTATTGGACTGGATTGCTTGGTTTGGGATATGGATATGGAACTGCTATGATACGATACGATACCTGGACTGGAAAGAAAGAATATATCTTGAGATAGGGGAGGATATGACCTTTATACAGATGATTAGATGTTGATACATGGAATAATTGTTTATAATGAAGAAATTCTACGACATTACATACAAACCACTTTTGAAAAATCCGCCTTAAGGATAATGACTTTGTACAGATTCCGAAATGATATAGAATTCTTCTCCTTTCGGTAGTTCGTCTTTCGTACTTTGTATTGATTCTATGCTTTGGGTATCATTCATTCCCTGTATCCTTATATCCTTATACCTACACCACCCACCCATCTATTTTCATTTCCTACCTACCAACTTTGCATAAATACCTAGGTACCCAAGTAAAATACCCTTACTTATATCACGTCACGTCACGTCACGTCACGTCACGTCACGTCACGTCCTCTCCCTATTCTCACCAACAGTATATCCCCTCGCAACACCACTCCTGCCCTCCTCAATAGTCCCACCCCCACTTCCATCCCCACCCTCACCACTTTTCTCAAAATCACTCCCCAACCCCGTCCACGTCCTCTGGCTTCTCAAGAACTCTGCTCCGGGACTAACTGCTCCGTTGACCGTGGCTAGTTCTTGTTTCGGCCTCCTTGTTAAGACTTGTGAACCTGCTGATGCTGCTGATGGAGAGGGGTTTGAGAAAGATGTTTTGGTGGTGGTTTTGGAGGTTCGCATAGGACGAGAGTTGGAGACGTATCGTCCGGTCCTGAGGTCGAATTCAGGGGGTGCGGATTCCTCTTCCGAATCCCCATCCCCATCCCCTTCAACATCCACATCCGCATCTCCCAGCTCCTCGTTCTTGTCTTTCTCCTCGCCATTCAACACACGCTCCTCCATCCCCGCATCTCCATTTATCTCCTCCCCCGTCCCCACACCCTCAAAATCCCCCCTCCACTCCCCACTCCAAACCCTCTCATCATCCCCCTCCAACGCCAGCCCCAGCTCAAAAGGCGTCAGCACAGGCGCGTAAAACTCCGCGCTCTCCACCAGACTACTCTCCCAGCACCCCACAACAACCCAGCCGCCCACCTCGGCAAAATTCGCCATCTTCGCCGCATTGACCTTGCCTACGACAAACGTATAGCTCTTCTTCCCCTTTCGCGCAATCAGGCTCTTCAAGGCGTCGATGCTGGAGAGGTAGTTGGCGACCGAGAGCGTGTTGATGAGGATTCCGATTATGGGGGTTGTGGTGAGGCGGGTTAGGAGGGCGTAGCGGCGGCGGAGTTGGAGGGATGTGTTGGAGCGGATGATTTCTTGGCCTGTACTTGTACTTGTATTTCCATTTGTATTTGCACTTTGTGGTGCTGTGCCGGGATAGATTAGGAGTTCTTTTATCCGAGAACTTAATGTCAAGAGCAGCGCTGCGGGCGGGGAGCCGATATGCCAGATACTCCATTCCTTCAAGTCCTCTTTCTCTTCCTCGTCATCCCCATCCCCATCTCCCCGCCATGCTATCCGCCGGTTCGGTATCGAAGCCGTAGGATCATGCACCACATCCGTCCCCCTCACACCCTTCCACCCCCTCTCTCTCAACCGTTCCACCAAGATAGGGACATGTAACTGGAACGTCAGATCCGCCATCACCACAACCTTTTCCTCTTTCTCTTTCTCTTTCTCTTCCCCATCCCCTTTCCCATCCCCTTTCCCCAAAAAGCTTTCCTCAAACCCCTCGACCGCAAAAGGTATATCCAACGCCCTCCTCGTAAACACATAAACCACCGGCAGCCGACTCGTAGGACTCAGACACGCCCGACCATAATGCACCACGGCCTGGGCATCAACATGCTCAGCAGCCACCTCATCCACACAACAGGAGCCATAACTCGTATCAGCGAGTATATAAAGCCTGACTCGATTCTCCCTCTTTTCTTTTTCCTTTTCCTTTTCCTTTTCCTTCTCCCTCTTTTCCCTTTTCCTTTCCTTCTCCCCTAACCCTACCCCTTCCGGTCGAGCAAGCAATTCTTCCAGCACACCAAAAACCCTCGGCGCATCACCCAGCATCCCATCCGGAAACTGCAACGCGACTCTCGTCCATCCACCCTCTCGTATCTCCCGTGCTGTGCGCGACGTCTCATACACATCTCTGAGTTCCGCATCCGTGAATCGGTTTCCCTTTGTGGGAATCGTGCGAGGGGCGGGCGTTTCGAAGAGGTTGGATTCTGGGGTCGAGAGGACGGGGGGTTGGGTTTGTGCTGTCATGATTTGGGCTGGCTCATGGTAGGGGGGAGTGATGTTGGTAGGAAGGTTGGGTTGATGGATGGAGGGGTAACTTTTTCAGGGAGGCGGGGGCGGAGGAAAGTTATTCCTTGCAATGCTAGTAAAAGGAGGGGCAATAATTTCAAGCATGGTGGGGCAGTCGAAAGTCTCTGCAGTAAAAAGTAGGTAAGCAAGGTGATTTTGTAAGGTCTTTATTATAGTCTCTCCCTCATCTATTATACATCTACAAAGCCGTTTGCTTCTCTCAATATGCAAGCTCTGGACGATGCTGTCTATGGTATCTATCGTATCGCATCATGTCGTACCACGCCTCTCTAGAAATCGAAGCCATAATACGCCAAATCCCCTGTGCAAACACCCGCTATATGCATCTCATTGCCCGCCAAATATGTATCGAAACGCAGCAAATTGACTGCCAATATACACCTCTTCTGTACGCAAAGGGTATCAGTAACGATGTTCATCGTCGAAATCCTTAATCATAAAACCCTGCGGACTGCCCCTACGCCTGCCCCTATCCTGACTCTGCTCCCTGATTGGCAATTCCTCCAGCTTCTCAATACCTGGCGCATATCCACTGTAGCTCGTGTTGTCGCTTTCACGAGTCATTAAGTGCCTGTGTCTGCCTCCACTTCTCGTTGTCATGTTGCTAAGTGTATGACTATGGATCGAAGAGGCGCCATCGCTTTCACTCATGATTGATGGGGTGACAGGAGGGGTAGAGGTTTTGATATACAGTGGCTTGACTTGGGGAACTGAAACCGGTTGGTCGGTTTGCCAAGTATCACGAACGCTCCAGCAGTAACTGCCTCCGTGGTTGGCTTCCTCAATGTACTGGTTCGCGCCTTTCCATGGCGGCGTGGCGCGGAGACGTGGGCTCAAGTGATACGAGACCTCATCCTTGTAGCGGAGATTGGGCGTGTCGACTGAGACGGATGCAAGGGTTTGCAGGATGCCGTAGATTAGGACCCAGCGACCTCTTCGAGCTGCACAAGGATCGATGTCACCTGCTCGGTCACCCTTCTCAAACCGTACAAATTCTTCGACTAGGTCGTTGGTAACAAAATCTGAGCTAAGAAGGTAGATGTTGGTGGATTCAGTGTAGGCTAGAGCTGCTCTTCGCTCTGCCATCTTATCCTCCACAGACCTGTTCTTCTTGGCAGGCTTGAACAGGTTTTCTCTCGAGGTTGGTTTCGTAATGATCGACTCAGGTGTCAAGGGGTATGGGTGAGGAATATGTGGATATCTGTGTCTGTTGTCGAATGCAACCAGAATATCTGTAAAGGGTATATCAGGGGTATCGGCTTCAAAGCCTTTGTTCAAAGGATTAACAATGTTCCACTTTCGTCCACTTCGCTCCTCGGAACAATCCCATGTAACCTCTCGACTAACCAGATAGTCATAGAGAGCACCAAAGTCCCTTTGCAAGCGTTGTGCTAGATCTCTAGTGAGCCACTGTTCAGCGCCATTTGGAATGGCTGGAGGCCATGTCTCGTATGAGGATTCATAGTGTTTAAGGAAGAACTTTCGTAGTCTCTCAAAGGCCGAACGAGCAGGAGGAGGGTGAGAACTCATCATCGGCCACATATCTTCAAAGTCGAACTCCACAAGTCTATCCCCACAGTGCTGGACTCGGACTTGCATGTCCAAGCTAGCTCGCTCGAGGAGGGCTTTCGTGATAGGTGTGACGAATTTGAAATCTCCGCATTTCTCCACTCGATGATACATTCCGGCGCTGTGCACATAAGCCTCTCTCCACCCTTCCTCCCAGCGCACACCTTGGCTTTCACTCCATGCAAGTATTGCGGCAGCAGATGAAGGATCACCGCGAACATCATCAATTCCCTTGGTGACAAGGTAGTCAATAAGTATACCCGCTGTATCGGTATCATGCGGCATATAAACTTCAAGGCGTTCATGAAGATCGTTCAGCGCTTGAAAGAGATGCATGCCAACCAGCGAAGCTTGGTAAAGAAGGGCAAAAACGTTTCGTGTGGTGATTTGGTGGCGAAGTATGTCGGTCTTGGAACCATTGGGCGTCGGAAAGTAAATCTCATAATAAATTGGTCCGTCATATGTACCCACGCCATTCTCTGATCCCGGAGGTGTTGGTTGACTTCTGCCTCGTCCAGCCGGTCGTCCTGGATGCGCGCCAGGTGAGCCGACAGGAGAAGGTGGCATGCTGAACGAGTTCGGATCATCAACCAAGCCTTCTCGTAGCAAAGTTATCAGGAATCTAGACTGCGTGTCCTCTAGGACGTGGGATGAGAGGCGAAAGGATGGTGGAGGCCTCACGTTGTGACGATCTTCGTGACCGAGGAAGATTAGAGTATCACCGTTGGGATCCCAGAGCTCAGGGTCTTTCCGAAGCTTGTTCCATGGCTGAGGAGCGCTGCCAGAGCCCACCCAACGCTTCAATTGCGGTGCTTGGGGAATTGGAGGAAGCTTGCCTTGGGGGGGACCTGGTCGGCTAAATTCTTGCAATTCCTGGAGCGGCTGGTTTCTTGGTCGGAGACTTGGCGGTTGATAGTCGTATTCCCCAGCATCAAGTTCATGAAAATCGGGCCGGATTGTGGATGCTGATCCGGGTCTGACTTCTTCGGTCTTCTTCTTCTTGCTGCCAAACGTTTTGGCCAGTCCTACCCGAATTCCCTCGCTTCTCTTGTCCATCAACGACCTGAACGATGACTTCTCAATGCCGGACACGTCAATCACAGGGACAGCGGGTTTCCGCACGCGTGCGTAGGCTAGATCGTCCGATCCTTCCGATCTAATGGTTCTCGAGGATGACCGCACATTTTTCAATTCACTTTGAAAGTGCATTGGGTGCCCATTTGGCGCAGGAAACTCTCCGTAGAGGGGGGATGGTGTGGTCTCCGATCCATGATCGCTGTCGAAAAAATGCTGTTGTAGTGGCGATTGCAGTGGCGATTGCATCTGTCCATCCTTGTCCTTGACCTTGGTTTTCGCCTTGCGCACATACGCACTTCTGCCTGACATATTGGCTGCGGGGGGTAAAGGGCGGAGGGCTCTGAACAGCCTATGGACTGTGTTGGGTAGGAGGTGAGGTGTATGCAATGGTGGAAGCCCACAGACTGAGCCTTTTCGCTGAAAAGAGGGGGTTTGCGTAGATTGACAGAGGCTTGAGAGCCCTTCCTTGATGAAGGAGTGGCAGACTGCGAGCTTGAATGGTAAGTTTCGAGAAAAGAACGAGACTGTAGAAAAGTGTGTGGGGCTTCTTTCCCTGCCGAGAAGTGAATGTATTTTGGAAAGATAGTGGTCTTCAAGGCTATCGCAACCCTTTACTCCAACACTTCTGCCTCCCCCTAATTCACCGGGTAAGCAAATATCCAAGAATAACTCGAGGTAAGCCGGTAGTAGTAACATGCAACACATACATACTTGTGTAACTATTAATTTGGCAGCTGATGCCAAGTGTCGGAGAAACGTAACGTGGAGAAGAGGGGGAGGGGCAGTGGGTGAAGTACAAGTACAAAGACAAGAGTAGTACTAAACAAAGCAGGGAGGCATCAAAGGGCTCTGTTTCTTTTCACCGTTCTTTTCAACCATGGGCTGACTATTGATGGGTAAACACGTAACCGTTAGATCTGATCTGATATTAATTGCACTTTGGCATCGCATTGCGATGCACTGCACGGATCACAATTGCAGGCTTTCTGGGGAAATTCTTCTCGGGGACCCCTGCGTGTGAAGACAAGGATGAAGTTGGACCGAAGGTGCGGAGGTAAATAATAATACGGTGTGGTTTTGTATGGGTTCGGGTAGTCAGGTTCAGGACTCAGGAGGGAGTACTCGAGTACGGAGTGTACGGAGTACAGTAGTGGCATGGTATGGCATGGGGGTTGAGATCCACCACTATGGGCCGCGTTCGACCATGTCCATGTCCACCAAAATACCCAGATCAAGGTAGGTAGGTAAGTCTTTATGGAATGACTTAGCTAGCTAGGGTTAGAGCAACCTTCACAGCAGCTTCAACGCTCGCGGCGCGGCTGCGAAAGGGAAAGGCTGATGACATGCATGCAAAGGCGTTTGACCAGCTTGGTGTAACAAAGAACGTGCAAAAACGTCGAGATGACAAGACAGGTCACAGAGCGGCGTCTAAAAATACTCACCTCGAAGAGAAGAGTGGCTCTAACTCTGGGAGCAGGAGCAGGAGCAGGAGCAGGAGCAGGAGCAGGAGCGGGAAAGAGAGTTGGAACTATGAGTTACCCTCCAGTACACTACGGAGGTACTGTACGGAGTACAGGAGTAGCCCATGCTCACGTGCGTGATCTGGCAATACTCCGTAGCGGAAAAGTCTAGGATCCAGGTTCATGGCCTCGCCTACCCCTACCTAGGAACGGCCGCTAATTGGGCCTACAGCTAATAGGCTTTTGCAAGCGCAAATGTAAACACCAGGGATAAGACTTGAGTCGTGGCCTCGCAGCGAGTAACCGTACGGAGGTATGGTTAGGCGAAGGCGATGGCGATGGCGATGTTGGACTTTTCGGCTTACAGTATTACTAAGACTTCCCCTGCTCCAATGGATAGTAATGATAAGATAGGCTTTGATAGCGCCCCATGGAGGCGCTCCCTTTTCGATATATATTCATTCAGAGGTCCGGAGCTATCAAATATTGCTTTTTTGCGCGCGCGCCTTCTTCCCGTTTGCTCCCGCCATGGCATTTCCATGTTCTACTGCACATGCCCGTACTTCTCCCCGTTTTTCAGCCCATACATATGTCAAGGACAGCGTGTAATGCTCACGCCCTGGGGTAAATAAAGTACGGTATCAGTACATATACGCAATACAACTGCATGCGAATGTCTGCCCCTGAGCAAGCGCGAAAAAGTCTTTCGTGCCCTATTACTGCCATGTCGGCTTTAAATGCTGACGGGTAGTTTACTGATTTTATGGAGTAATGGAGGAAATTCCCCGGCTCCCCGGCGTTGTTAAATCACATACTTGCCCCCAAAAAATGTATGGATTCCTACATCCTGCTGCTGCGTTATCCTGCGAACAAGGGCAGAGCTGACTATAAACACGACTTATTGGTTACACTGTACAACTCTACCTTATCATCGACCTCCCCTTTTCAGATGCTATCTAACTCCTACAGTTGGGACAAATGTTTTCCTAGTTTCACCAAATCTTAATCCGGCCTTGCAAACGCCACATTCCTAGAGCTCCGTTCCTAATTTACCTCAACCTCCTCAATTTAACCATCTCGCATCGCTTGGTAACCCCAGCTCTCCATTTCCACCTCCTCCAGATCTGCCTGGGCACGAGATATCTCGGAATAAAGCCAATCAAGAAGTAAATTCAATGTAGAGATGGGTATCCAACATTGTCGGCTTCACCGAGCTTGCCCCAGCAGCAGTTCAACTGCTGATAAGGAACTATCGGTACGGAACACGCACCCGGAACTCAATAGTCCACCAGGTCCAACACGGACTCACGGAGTCCAAGCGGTGTACAGTACAGCAGTTGACCATAGCGCAGCAGCCCTAAATGTGCAATAAAAGGCGAAGCGATAACGCTCGGACCCCCTTATTGAAAGAAGCTTTACGAAGTACGGAGTTACGTTGGCACTATACTCGTATGCAGCGCGCTGTACGGAGTACTCCGTACTACGAGTAGGGTAAGTGAGACATTCCATTTCAATGCCTGGGCCAGGCCGGCTATTCCTGGACCTCCTGGTGCTCAAAGATTCTAAACGGGAACATGCTTTTGCTACGGAGGTACTGTACTATTATTTCTCCACCTATGGTACCGTACTATGATCGATCGTAGAGTAGCTATCCCGCACTTGTTAGTGTTATAGTAGACCCGAGAAAACATCTCTGTGGGGCTTTTTCTTTTGTTCTAGAAGGTCCCCCACCTCGGAGCTGCCTCTTTTATGGTAGCTTTAAGATCCTGGTGGTGATCTTTAAACAAGGATGTTGGAAGTGGCCGGCATGTGATAGAGCCTCGATCGTTTGTATTCGACCTTTGGAAACCGGTAATCTTTTTTATATGAGCTGAGATGTCACTTCTCCACTTCTCTTAAAATACTATGCTTTCTTCTTTAACGGAAGATACGCCGAGTCATCTGCACACATTCTGGACCGACCGACCCGACTCAGCCATATTGATGATCAGATGCGGAACCGCACACCGCTCTGGTAGTGTCTGGATGATCCGAGACTTTCCGTTTTTCAATGGGAATTTTAAGACGGTCTTAATACTGGAAACCAACTATCATTGCAAAATATCCAGCTAGTCTTTTTCTATTAACATTTTGCGGTTCCAATGCGAAATTGCCCCACAACTTGAGACTTGGGGATTTGATAGAGAAAAAGCCTTCGAATTTTAGCATACCAGACTTTTAACTGGGCCTCCTACTAACTACACAATTTCTATATAAAAAATGTATTGTAAGTAACTGCGGGCTCTATAACTATTATATGAGACTGGAAAGGTTCTAGGATTATAGTTGTTAAGAGATACGGAGTATATACGTTGAAAAGGATGTAGTAAGTGTAGCGATACGCTAAAACTTGAAAACTTTTCTCTCACCACCAGCAAGCACTAAGAGCAAATACAGAATAATAAATCCGCTTTACATACCTACCTATGATTTAAATCATCAGCCCTACTCACTCTCCGAAACCAAACCACAAGTCAGTAATCCAAGCCAAAGTTACACCGATCCAGGTTTTACCATAACAACTAAATGGGCTGTTACTGTTGCAAGTCGTACGTACTTCGGAACACCCGCCGAAGCATCGGAACCCATCCGATCTTCGCCAGGGGTACACATCAGAACCTGCTCAGAACCATTGGCACTTCTCGACCTGCCATATTCTTGTTGCATGTCGTCGTCGGCTGGCAATCCGAAGCTTCTTTCTCGCGAGCGTAATGAATGGCTGGCGGCTTTTCGTTGCATTTCGTCAGTGTCGGCATCCATTCCGAAGTCCTGATAAATTGCGGAATTCCAGCGAGGGCGGATGAGTACAGTATTTAGTGAAAGGTTTATGTACAGTAAGGTAGGTAGTTGATTGCTTTTAAGATCAAGGAACGTAAAAGGACCTTCATTAACTATAGGTACCTGTAGGTACCTATGAGTATTAATTCTTTATGAGCGCGGTTTGTACTACCCCTAGATTGCGGGATGCCTTTCTCTTACCCGCCCACTTCCGCCTCACCCACGCCTCCAAATTAATTTTATGTATCGAAATTCTTTAGCTTTAAAATACGAAGCGCAACAAAGTCCTTTGACCCAATCAACTAAACATCTCCTACTCGCGCGCATATGAATACTTAGAAACGTACTCCTACGTTTGATCGCATTCTTGGAACCAGAGGTTCGATGATCCCATGGATTCGTGTATAGGATTTCGAAGGTGTGCGCCACGAGTTCCGTATCTCACTCAACCGCAGTTCGCAAAACTTCGCTCCAAAGATTATGAAATGTACTAAGCTCCGAGCAATTCTAGCAATGGGGTTTTGGGCGTCGAGTGCCACTTGAAGTACTTGTTCAAGAGCCTGGAGGTTTTGGAATTGCCAGTGTGAGACAACAGGTCGAAGGGATTGAATGATCCACTCTATAGTGTTGAGTCCGCCAGCATGCATGCCACAAAGGTCGGAACGTCGTAGACACTTCCATGAAGATGCGACCGTCTGAACGATATCCGGTATTGCCAACTGGAAAAGCGAAATCATGGGAATATGGCGAGGCAATGGCTTTGCGTCATGAACACAACCAGCATGAAGCGTCTTTCTACAAAAGCCTTTCAGGAATTCCATCCGTCGAATCCATGCTCGACAGACGATGGTTCTAAATAGCTCTTTGAACCCTGGACATGACAAAGTCGAAGACAGAAAAAGAACCACGGACCAAGATATCCTCCAAGTCGCCTTGCTTCTTCGACATTACAAGGCCTTAAACAATTTCTCCTTGCTCGCGCTAAGTATATCTCTCGGTCAGATCTTGTCAACACCTGTTGTAAACAAGACCTCTCGAGTCCCGCGAGAACGCAATATGGACTTCCATGGAGCCAGCATTAACGTATGCCCTAAGCTCACCCTTATAACGATACTTAGTTCTGAACTGTACACCAAGATACAAAATATTCTCCCCAAATGACATTCCACCGCGGGACTGCCAGAAGCTTGGGAAAGACGCACTGCCACTTGCTCCAGCAAGGAATGCACAGGGCGCTGCACCATCGATCGGTAGCTGCGCCATCGATCGGTAGCTGGAATACGAGGGCCTGGGGATGCCAATGAAGAGTCCTTCATCGTCTGCAATAAACTCGTCTTGGCTCGAAACAAGCGGGTTGAAAAAGCTGTTGTTGACTCCATTTCGGAGATCAGACCATTTGCCGGTGAGCACGACACGGATTTTGTATTCAGATCTTGAGACGGCAAGATCTATAGTGCTGGGAGAAGGCCGTTGGAACAAGTTGAGATGCTGTAGGGTTTGGGGGCCTCGGCTGGAAGAGCTCGGATAGTTATTGCAGGTTGCCTGAGAGGTCAAACGCTTAGTCCCAAGTGTGGGAAATGTTCCATTGGAGGTATCTGTTCCCTGTCAGTGGTTTCAGCCATCGTGACGAGGAAAAGGCCCAGGAGGAACTTACGTTGAAAGCCTCGCGAGGTGGCCTGGCTACGAAAAGTGTGGTGAAAGACAGACTCGCGGACGAACTCGGCCACTTCTGTTGTTGTTTCCCACAGGACATTTTCTTAAGTCTTGACCCAATAGAGCTGACATTGGGTGTGGTATTTCTGACTTGACGACTGTGGTTTATGCTTTGAGAAGGTCGGTCCAGTAAGAGCGTTCAGGAAGAAGCCAGAGACCAACATGTCTCCAAAGCTAACTGCGCTGAAGGGAACAACTGATAGCAAAAGAGGAAGGGGGATGGAAGCCATTGGAGCAATGAGAACAGCAAACGGACGCCTTTATCTGGAGCAACATACAATCCCAATACCTATTGATAGCTTGGCTGAACTGGACACCATCGTTCAGATGAGGCTCTCGACAAAAAGGAGCTTTGCAGTTGAAAATTCGAAGTCTGCTGGCCAAGTCGCTTGACTGACAACAGAAACTATGTTCTTCTCGGAGAAATAGACTCGGTCACCAATATTTTCCAGTTCTTGGTGCTGTTACACCGCCAAGTTCGAACCTAAGAGATATCGCTCTTTTCGCCTAAACCGAAACTCGCGATATTACAAAACATCTAAAAAAACAGAAGTATGGTGTTTATAAATCGAAGGGTAAGTTTGAAAGGAAGGAAACTCGCCCCTCATTATAAGGTTGGGCACTTTCATACGGCGTATGTTGTATGAAAACGGCACGCCGGGACCGTGGATTGAACTCTGCAGAGCACCGGGTACAGTACCATCCGAATACCCCGATCTGGGTACTGTACTGCTTACCTGCACCTGCTGGAGACAACAAGAGATGGTACTTTTGGCACTTGCTTTTTGTTTCAAACCAGGTGGTCATTCACTACTGTACTGCCCACGTGCGCAACCAAATATCATGGTCCCGACTCCCGGCGGTTTCAAGTAGAACGAGCAGAAATCGAAATGGTGATATACCGGTAGATAAAAATCCTCTCCTGCCTCCCGGCCCCAATGTCAGTAATACCGTACTTTATTCGTTATGATATATGACCAGTCCAGTCCCCAGCAGAAGACCACCCTGTTTATACGAAGTAAGACCATTCCCTAGATCATGATTGGTCCAACCCTAGTGTTTAGTAGGCCATGGTCTTATATATATTACGCTAATAGGGGTTAACTCCTATCGTGTTTTGCGGCGGCGCCTTCTCCATAAAAGCCTAATGCTCCTTATGCTACTATAGTAGAGAAACAGAAGCTGCATTTACTATAGTTAACTTTTAAGGTCCCACGCCGGCTGGCACATTGTAAATTAGTGCCGCTTTTTCTACTCTTATAGGACTATGCCTGGCTTATAAGACCATGTCCTGGCTAAGGTATACCCCCTCCGGAAAGTTAGTAGACTAGGTCTTCTATATTAACTAATACGGTAGTTGAATGAGCACGTCACAGACGCAGGTAAGTGGTGCATTCTTGGAATAGGTATTGGGGAAATAGGGAAATCTTGCCTGATTAAGACCATCTTTCATGCTGGTTTGAATCTTGAGATACAGGCGAGAATTGGAACCAACGGCAGGTCACTCTTCAGAAGTAACAGAAGTACCGCTTTAGATTACCAACCAGATAAAGAAGCGTTCTCCCAGCCTCCCTCCAATCCACCTCTTGCGCTTGCTCTAACCCCGTCCTTCCCCTTTTCCGTCCATCGCTTCCTCCCTCATATCCCTGAAAACCCTATCATTCCCCCCCCGCATTTTGATCAACCCCGCCATAACAAACCCCAGCCCAGCCCAAGTCCAGCTACTTCTGCTTCGCCCTCTTCATCTCCCTCTTATACGCCGAGAACACGAACTCAAGAATCAAGAGCATTCTCCACAGGATCACCGCAATCCCAGCCAGGGCAACCGAGATGAAGACCATGAGCACTACGGAGGTCCAAAGAGCAATCTGGACATTCTGGCCGAAACTCCGAGCAAAGGTTTTGCCGAAGCCGAGAGCGTCGTCCGCCGTTTCCTCGAGCTTGGAGAGGTGGTTACCCATGTTCGATAAGTAGGGTGGATGAAGCGTTGAAGCGTTGAAGCGTGCGGTTCGTGGCGTTGAGCCAGACTTTGTCTTGACAGGACCTCTTGTGGCGTAAATGTCTGGTGTGAACAGGTGCTGTTGCGTTCGAAGACTTTCTGCTGACTGGCTTGTCTGCTGCCCGTCCTTGGTGACTGGTGGGATGATGTACAGAATCGTATGAAAAGGAAGTGGCGTGATGGTTTGGAGAAGCAACTGTTGAATAGTCGTTTAGCGGTTTTTGCTAGGGTGGAAATGTGCTTACCTAGCGCCTCCTTTTTAAAAGTGATATTTTGTAACAAGGGGCGGGTTTGGTTATAAACGTTGCTGGACGATTCTAAAGTTGGCTTTGCAAATGCAAGGTCCCGTATATGCAAGATGCCCACCGCCTAACTATAGCCAATAGCACGTAAAGACTCCAGTCATCCTGTCTCGTAAATGCCAAGCTACTTAAATATAGTACATATTCTTGTTAGCGACAATATCTATCTCGCTTTGCGATCTTGACTCTTGCAGGCCTTTATTTTATTTGACGACCTACTAAGAACATTTGACACAAAAATTGGTGTTGGTCACCTGCAAATAAGAATGGCATACGAACTAGCATAGTCAATGACTCTATTCCTAGAGAGAACTGGGGATTTCTACAAAACATTGTCCGTCAAGCACCAGCGGTAATGGAAGTTGCAGAGACAGGCAAAGAGTTAGCAGGATTGGTTACCGGGATCTCTGACTCTCTCTTCGCCTTCAACGCAGCAAAGTGCGTCTTCATAGCATTAGCAGTAAACTGCTCCCCAGTCACTTCTGGATATTTCTTCTTTGGGCCTTGGATAACCGCATCCTTGCACGGCTGATTGAAAAACGCAATGCTGTATCTCTCTCCATAGTAATCGCCCGGCTCGCATGGTGCTTTCACACGATGAAATGTCGACTTGAACCTATCATCTGACCAGGACATGAGCAGGTCCCCGATGTTGCAGATAATATCCCCGGCCTTCAAGTCCACCTTGGTCCATTTATCTCCCAGTGCGAATTTGGTAACGACATCGCGGCCAGGACAAATCTCCAGTCCACTCTGGCCCTCGCGCTGAAACAGGACGGTGAGGAACCCCCAATCAGCATGGGCGCCGGCCCGGTGGTGGATGGTTCCATCATTCGTCTCTGGTGTAGCATAGTAGTGAAGCAATCGCATCACCGATTGGGAGTTTGGACGCGTTGTATCGTGGACCTTGACGAAGAAGTCATCAGGGAAGCCAAGGCCGCGAGCGAAGCAGATCATCAGTCTCTCCGAAACCTTCTGCACCCTCTGCATAAAAGCAAGGCAGTCCTCCCTGAAGCCCGGGACATGAGCGTCCGACATCCACAAGCCCTTCATGTTCTCCCCAAACTGCAACTGATATGATTCTTTTGTATCTGGGGCGCCAGTGGATGGCCTGACCTGGGACATCTTCTCCCATCCAACGTTCTGGGGGTTCCATGGCACTGTTGCTTTCACCTCATCCGGCAGCGAGAAGAACGATTCGGAAGTGCCAAACATGGTCTCGATGTCGTCCGCAGAGATACCATGGTCAGTGATCGAGAAGAAGCCGACATTTTCGGCGGCAGATACGAGTTGGGCTGTGATTTCGTCGATTCGTTGCTCGAAGTTCGCAAGGGAGATCTGTTGATGTCAAATGAAGCCAGGCAAATGGATGACTAATAAACAGACATACCTTTGGGATGTCCCGGTCAACATACTTTGTCTTTTCCATTTTCTTTTTGTTTGCGTTGTGTTCTTTAAAATGGTGTACGATGTCGAGTTTATGGCGTATGTATATATATATATATATATATATGAGATCTAGGAGATTCTTTAAACATTGTACGGCCAAGTCTGAGGTCGTCAGCCCAACCCGAAACCTCGGCCGAGATCCAAGAATGGGCTGGCCAGGACCGATCTTTCGGAAGCTGCCTATCTATCATCGGTATCGAGGTCGCGGGCCGTCTTTCTCTAGCTTCCAGTGATTGTATCAGATTCTATACTTTGTTATGTCTGACCTCGATCTTCATTCTCGTTTATGGTTTTGGGCAAAACTCTTCAAGTTGCAGTGCCTTTTCCTGGATCCAATTTTCTTTCTTTCTTCGTCTGTGACTTCGATATCGCATACCACCAAGTAGTTCTTTCCGGGATCTAGCACAAAAGTCTTCTGATTTACAGCATCTCTTTATGACGACCTTTTTTTATCCCAGTGTCTGATCAGCCGAAGGGAACCTGATCATGATTCGTGAATGGTTTCTGATGTATTAGTCTTTATTACTTAATGGGGCGATTATGCCAATTTTGACATTTATGATTTATCACTGCCCCGATCATCTTTTACCAGACTTTTCATCGACTCACTCCTACCGGCCCCAGCATAAACCCCACCAGACGTTTCATACGATTCCTCGCTCATAGTAACAGACTGTGATACCATAATTACCCCATCTTTTGCTATTCCATCATCCGAGGCCAGCTTAGTATGGCCATCCATTCTGCCAAATCCATCGCCAGGGAACATGCTCCGTGAACCGGGATTTTGGATATTAACGAGTCGATTGCCGGCTTGTTGTGTGTTTCGCTTTATCCCAATACTAGTTTTCACCAACGATTTCCGTGTGTAAACGTAGAGCGCGACATCGACAATACCACTCAATGCCATGAGAGCTCCTGCTACACAGAAGAAGAGGATTGGTGGTTGCTTATGAGCCATTGCGGATGCTCGGCCAACGGCAAGCGGGAGTGTCAATGCCACGTATGCCAAGGGGTAGACTACCATGTATCTGGCTGTCCGCATGATCCTATTGCGTGAAACAGCGAAGGGATCAACACTTGGGCCGACAACAGTTGTCGTGGTACTTGCTTTAGGTAACTTGGCGAGGTCGTTGCTGCGTGCGGTTGAAGAGTCTTGGCTGGACCCTTGAGCTTTGATGGATTTTGACACTCGTATCTTGAGAAAAAAGAAGATAGATGTATAAATCATGAGCGAGCCAAGCTGCGAAATGAAGATCCACTGTAAACTCAGAGTTAGCATTGCCTAGTCAAGAGATTATTTGGGGTTCTGAAGCATCTTCGACAGCATCAAGTTGGCTTGGGAGTATGTGGGTTCTCCTCAAGGACCTTTAGGTTCCCCAATCCGCCCAAATTTCCAAACTGGGAAGAAAAATGTTTGGTGAATTTGCATACCACATAGTGCAGAGTAAGACGATCTTTCTCATGCTCCTCGCCGATCCAACACTGAAGTATCTTGTTAGAGTATGTAAGCAGAAAGGTAATGCAGAACTCACCCAAGCCCCTGCGGGGACAAAGAAGCTCATCCCATACGTGGCTGGCCCAATAAGCGTCAAGGTTATGGCAAACGCCCAGATTGCCACCACAGCTGCAAAAAAAGCTGTCTTCGGGATTTGCTTCTGGCCAACGAGGTTGATGAATGTGTGGACGGCAATTGCCAGAACCCAGAGTCCAGAACTGAGATCACCGATCTGTATCAACCAGCCCTGGGCAAAACAAAGAGAGCTCGGTCCCACCAGTTTGTCTACAGCGATCCAGTGAAACGCCAAAAGGAAAGAGAGTGCTTGCTGGAAGTCGGCGGCAAGAAGGTTGTAGATTAGGACGAATATCTGGTTCGTTGCAAGAGGATGCTGGTAGTATCTTCGCCAGTAAACCATACGGTGGGTAATGAAACCCAGTAAACTTAGGGTCGAGATACTCGATACAATTCCCGCAACACCCATGGCTGCCATTCCATTTCGAACCTCCTGAGGGAGAGGGTCGAGCGAAGAGCTTGCATGCGCAGGCAATTGATCGCTACCAGTACTCCTAGATCTGGCGGTCAAGAGACTAGCAACGTCTGGAAGGAAGGGCATCATAAAGGCTGAAGTCGAACCAGCCGCAGGGCCCGTCCACGACGAAAGTCGAGTTAAAGTCGGTGGTTCAGACCTGAAACTGGAGGGAGGATTCGTTGTATGTATAAGCTGGTGATATTTGGCGTGGAGTAACACAAACAAATCGAGAAGTCAATATCCAAGTAAACCCTTGCGGAGCCAAGTCTTACTTGTACTTGAATGCTAAGAGACTAGGTATGCTTGCTCTAGTTGGCATCTCCGGTCAAGATACTGTATGCAGGGCAATGACCTGGTGGGCCCAGTCAGTCGGTAGTGGGCATATTCCAGACAAGGAGACGTACAGTAATTTGGGGAACTACGTATAATTACTCCGTACTCTCCGTAAATTTACCTCCGTAATAGTGAATGAGAAAAAACATTTCACGTTGCATGTGAGCTTGTCATCTGATTGGCTATGCTTAATCCGCTTTGACTTGACAGGTAAGGGTCCCTGGGATTCACTTGAAGCTCGGCGTGTGGGATGTTTTGCCAGGGCTACTGTAGAAAGGTGAGCAGCGAGTCGTGTCGTGTCATGCCACTTAGACAAGTACTGTAGGCAGTCTCTAGTCCGTCAATCAATTGGAATTAAAGATGCTGTTTGCTCGTAGCTGCAGCTGCTCCACAAGTGGAAGATGGATCTAATTTTACTGTAGAACATGCCTGCGGGCGCAATAAATCAGCTTCCCTAGTCAGGGGAAGGGGGAGAAGGGCTGGGTGAGATGAGCCTATTGAGGAGGATATCCGATCTCCCCCTGGTGCCCCTCCGATGGGGGAGGTCGGATAGTGGAGCAATCTGCTCAAGGATCTCCAACATCTAACCGGATGCAAACACCAATATGTACACCGAGCCCTAAAATCACCAACTGCAACTGCATACGGCAGATGCTCGTGCAGTCTCGACTCTCGATGATGCGAAAGAGAAACCCGACTTCTAAAAAACGTGAGGCGCTTGGGGCAGCAGCCATGCACTTGTGCCCAAGTAGTATATACGGAGGTAGGAATAGTCCGGGAGGCCGAACGTTGTCTTGATTTCCTTTTTGGGCTTATAAAAAGATACGCTTTGAACAACAATGCGCATAACAATGTAAATCCCGTTCGCCCGCCCAGGCAATTGTACGGAGTACAGCTACGAACGCCCCAGCCGGGAGTTACTCCATATTCTGATTCAAGGCTGCTACAGCACGGTGGGGTACAGCTCCGTAGATCTACGGGCTGGGTGCAGAAAGAATATGTAGGGTTCAAGATTATTACGTTTCGGCAGTGCATGGTCCTGGCCTGGAACAAACGTCAATAATTGGTACTCCGCACAGAAGAAAAGTAATTCGAGCCCCTCTTTTTCCATAATAAGGATTTACGGTGATAAATTAAACAGTGATCTGCTAGTTCTAAATAGTATTCCTAGCCACTTGATTGGTCAAACAGGGTGTGCACTGTTCAAAGTGTATCGTAAAGTCAATCGAACGATCAAGTACGAGTAATGCAAGTCATCTGGAGCGAAACAGAATCGGGTCGGTGTCTTAATAGTCGGTATGTATATAACGATAGTCGTCGAGCGAGATGCTAAGCATTCGTATACTTATACGCATACAAAGAGATATCAGAAAAGGAGGCTTGCGCCAGAGCCCCTTAACGGGTTCTAAGCTCCTTGGCTGTGGGGTAGTTGATCAAGCTAGTAGGCTGAATTGGACATCGAACAGATGGAACAAGCAGATTACCCCTGTGGCGTAAAACGTGATGAGCTGACTAGTGACCTCTACATAGTATTTCCTTCAATCAGTTCTTTACTTGAACCACCAAAACCACCACTTTTAATCGTTTTCCTACTGCTATTTCGGATTTCCCTCTTTTTCGCACCCAGCAACATCTCTTACTCAACTTGCTCGTCGCTGCAATATTGGTTTGAGATTCTGGCTACGAATCGACAAGCTGAGGTTGAATGTGTTTTGAGCGGAATGCTATTCCGTTGGGACGGTATCTTTCCCACAATCACCAACAGACCTGTCTCAAATAGGCCACCAGATGCAGTCATCTTCAAATTCATCACAATAATCCCGAGAGTTTAGAAGACCAGCCGGGGGAAAATCCTTGAAACACTGCCAGCGGAGCTTTCTGCATTTGTCGTTGATGCCTCGCTTTTGAAAGTTAGTGTCCCGAATGTAGAAACGCAATATCCGCTTTCTAGTGGGGATGTCTATGCGCGCCGCGCGGCAGGCTTTAACCCGGCGGCTCGAGCCCTAAATTCCTCTCTCTTTAGCATCAATACACTTGAAAGCCTGAGCTCGATTCTGTTCCTCTTAATTGTTTTTCGCCGTTTAACGGTTCAAGTAGTACTACAGTAGTTGCTCTATGAACGGATATATCTGAGGCCCGAGCTCAACCAAGTCAAGTGGCTCTTCTGTTAGCCGATAGTCAAAGTTTCTTATATTACCAAAGTTTAGTAACTAAAGCTTACATGTTGATAATAGACTCCGCAATTCTTTAGTGGGTTTTGAGCGCTGGAAGCGGACGCAGGTTGACCGTGGGGAAACCTAGTTGAAACTAGGCAGAAGACATAAACTTTTACGGTTATATATCTATATATTATATATGATTATCTTCGCATGCATGAAATTCAATATTATCTCTTGCCCCGACATTGCCCCTTTGTGGGAGGTTTGTTCGGCTATCTCTCTCGATAGAGTGAATGATTTTCAACTGACTAAAATAGTAATATTGCTTTCGTTAGTTACCTAGAGAACCTTGAAGCTGTAAATTAGACTAAGCTCAATCTATCCCCGATTATTTAATGCCACTCTACTAATAATTTGTATATCTCCTTATATTTTACTAAGGTACCCGAATAGTACCCCTTTTTTCTTAAGCTTGACATTCTCTACGGAGGTATAATACTTATTCTATAAGTATTTATTCCACACTATTCAAAGAGCCTAATTTTAAGCTGTAATTAAGAAGCCTCGCTCGGGACTTAGCTTAGTAGTTACATTTCTTGCAGTTCTAAGATACAGTGCCATTTGCCGGTATACATACAAGCCGGACGAAGGGATCTAAGATATAATGGATCGCCTGTGAACCAGTATGGCTAGCGCTCTTTATGACTGAATTTTGGCTTCTGGGTTTGGTGTATACACTTGTAAATAATTACCTAGCTAGTCACGCCCCAATGCCCCCTAGGAGGCTTGGAGGAAGCCTATAGCTTCTCTCCCTCGGCGTGAAACACCACCACCACCACTACTACTACTACATGCCGAATACTATCTTTCCATACTAAGTAAATAAGGGGGACAAGGCAAACGAACCCCTTGTATACAAGTCATCCATTGCATACTTGGTGGTGCTTGCTGGGCACAGTAGATCTTACTATTCAAAAGGTAGTTTCCCAAGTCAGAAAGCCACATTTGGACACTAGCAGGGTGCCGTCCAATATAACCCCCCTTTACGGAGTAGTAGAGAGTTCAGCTCAACACTAACACTAAGCCTTGTGCACGAACCTCTCGTCAGCAATCCAGCGCTTTCAATAGGAAGTTTTGAGAAAACTCGCAATAACTACCGTTCTGGCAAATAGTTAAATAATTAGGACTGAACTAGAACGGGTTTATTATAAAATAGTTAGTTATATTTCAAGTGATTCTTAATAAGGGCGATTCTGATCAACCACCCCCAAAGCAGTCTTTAGCGGGTTATTTGACCAGCTGGCAAGCAGTTTATATATAGATCGACGAACTATTAGCTCTAGCTCTACTCGCCCCTTGTTAGTCCAGTTCTGTTTCTTCAATTACTTCGCCTATCGAAGGCGCTGGCTCGATTTAATCTGCAACTACGAGGACAACACGTACAACTAAGCTTTAACTAGAGCGAAGGCCTCGCTTAGAGAGCGCGGACTTACTACTACCCAAGCCCAAGCGTACAGTAATTCGAAGACGGGACGGGTGCCAAGAGTCAAGAGATCAGTCTTGAATCGCCCTCTCCGTGGAGGAAAAAAAGTGTCCTAATAAGGCACCAAAACTCGTTTGTCTACTCCGTATTAGGACACTTTTTTCCTCCACGAAGAGATCGCCTATGCATATGGTCTGTGTGTCGTACTACCCAAGCCAAGATCAACCGGACAATTCGCGGCTCACAAATACTAGGTGGCTAGGGCTAGTAGCTACAGTACTCCGCATGCCTTTCAGGCTTCCACGCGATTCAAGGAGGGCGAAGTACGGAGCTGTCAGCCTGCCTTGTAGGGCCGTGCCTCACTCTAACAAGTCAGGGGTGTGCTCTGACAGTTAATGAATGATTCCGGCACAGATATAGTATAGAGTATTATCAACCAACTTGCACTTTTCCACTTTCCACTTTTAAACAGATACTAACAAGGGAAAACGAGGTATTTATTAGTTGAATTAAACCTTACAGTACTGTAGATAAGATCTTTTATGCTTTGTTTAGAGATCAAACTGCTCAGAAACCCTTTATACTAGAATGGGGATGTTTCCGGCTTTAGGAATCCATGAAGCCCTGTAAAAGTATATATTGTGGAAAGATGCAAGTTGGTTGATAATACTCCGTACCCTGTACCTACTTCGAGTCGTTTCATCGGCCTCAACCGCTGCCGGGACAGCAACAAAATTACTCCGTACTAGGTTCTAAAACGGGCTGACAACAGCTAATCATCAGCGCTCTCCAAACGAGGCCGAGGAGGCCTTCTTCGTCACGGCCTTTTTTGGCGGTTTTGGCAGGTTTTCGGCTAAAATTTGGATGCCTTGCCTTACCTTAATTCTTGGGCTGGAAACCTAACAATTTTGGTATGCGTACACTCGCTTTCCCCGACTGAGGAGCTCGCGAGTCGCGAGAGCGCCGACGATGAATACATTTTAGAAGAAAGTCAGAAATGGCCAAGCCAAATTGCCAATGCAGATCTGAAACTCTTCAATGATACAGTAACGGGGATGGACAGTAGTTGTGGCTGTTCTTTCCCGTCCCGAAATGGGCGAGGAATGGCCACCACGGCCTTGAGGAAAGCTTACGTAAGCCTTAAGGGCGCGGCTATTCCGCACGGCAGTGGATTTGTACTTGGAAAGATGAGTATGGGATTTACTCTCCAGGGGAGTAAATCACATACTCACATGAGTCACATCGCCGGCCTGGTTGCGACCGACCATCCCCGCACTATGGCGTTTTGATGTTCACAATCTGGGATATTAGCGGCTCGGAGCTTTTCTTCCTCGTGAGTCGTGGGTTGAGTTGGGGATGTTTACCGAGTATTAGCCCGGGCCAAGAAATCCCCGCACTTAAGATGACGACTCAACCCGCTAAAGTAAGACATCGACATCGTCGTCGATGAAGAGGAGAGGAGAGGAAAAGCTTCTTTCTGGTGAGTGTTTTCCCCTTTTCATTTATGAGCAGAAGGGCGGAGCGGGGCTGGGCGGAGCGGAAATGATCAGAACTTCCGAAGTACGGAGAAAGTGCCGTTGCTCCCTCCATCCAATACGTACGGACTCCG
>QGML01000218.1:0-22942 GCA_007825375.1 Lachnellula willkommii | reverse complement strand
CATGGGTCGGGTCCAAATATTTGTAAGGACCCATGGGTCGGGTCCAAGGACCCATGGGTCGGGTCCGGGTCCGAACCTTGGACCCATGGGGCCCCATGGTGACCCCTAATATTATTACTTACCTATTCTTTGTGTCGTCGTCCTCTTTTGTTTGACAGACTGAGCAGTCGTACTCATCAAGACGAACACAGAGGGATATCTGCTCAAGATAACCTCGTCTATGATTTTTCGCTGTGAAGTTTTCCAGATTGGGTATTCGATCATAGTCGAGAACAAGCCGTCGAAAATTCTGTTGTTCAAAAACCGGTTGCCATTTTCGACAGACGGTCGCATAGCCGGCGCGGAGATATGGTATAGATGGTTGAAATTTATAATCTTCTATTACCTTGTCGAGGATCATCAAGCTGATCTCGGCGGGCAGTTTCGACCAGTATTCCGGCAATGATTGCGGTGTGCAGGAACGATCAGAAGAAGGTTCTCGAGGAGGTGCCCAGGGTGAATGGCGACGGGATGCCATAATCCCGATTCACCAATTATTCGTTGTTTTGGTGGTTTGAGAAGCGAATAACCAGCAGCTTGGGATCTAAAGCCTGAGGCTTGTGATATTATCTCATAGAACGGATGAAGTCGGGACTAACTAGGGATTAGTAAACTCCGAGGTGAGCTAATTAAACGCTAGGATCTCTAATACTTTTCGCCAGTTTGAGGATTTTTATATAGTTTTAATAATATTATTTTATATATCCAATTTTATATAATTCGAGGGATTATTAGCTCTGCGGGAATTCTCCTTTTTATATATAAGGTGCGGGTTGGGCAACTAATCAAGCTCTAGGTGCCCGGGGCATGGTGCCCTATCTTTGCTCCACTTGTGGTGGTAGAGGGCACTTCTGGAGGACTTGTCGAAGACCCTATTGATAAATGAGAAAATGCTATTTGAATCTTTCTCCCTATATAAAAATGCAGGCAGACTGGGATAATAACTATCTGGGAATAAGTGTATAGTAGGAACAGATTTGGGACCCCTGGCTGGGAATGGGGGATAATAAGGTTCAATAGCGTCGGGACTTTTCCCTTGTGCTTATGTATTGGAATAGGGATAGGTAGGTACGGTAATAAGGCTTAAGGCAGAGAAGGCAGGCTAGAGCAGAGCAGATAAGGGAGGGAGAGGCTATGCACCAAGTTCAAGGTTGGTATTATAGGGTTGAGTCGTCGTCATAATAACGAGGACGCTATAGCTGTGGACGCTGTGTACCTACCGTTACACTGACTGATACTAGACGCTAATTCTTTTATAGCCGGGGCTAGAAACGCGTCTATTAATTAAGGCGAAGCGAGGCGAGGTGGGGGCAGATCAATTAACGACGGCTGCAGATACTATATTAGAACCGTAGTGGATACTACTCCTAATTCGAATAAGCCTTAATTATCTAACGTGGATAAGATATTAATGCCAACCTTGAAAAGCAAGTCTAGAGTCTACTTTTAAATACCGTACAGAGGTACCTAAGCAGTGCCTCTATAGGCAACGTAAGGCTTTCCGAGATAAGAATAGAACTCCGCTACTATATCGTGGTCGTGCCTGACAACGAAAAGCTACTACTATAAAGTGGAATAGACGAGGCGTAACTACGTTGTAAGGGGAGGGGAGGAAGAAAGGGATTATTTGTGGGAAAGAGAAAGATATTAGAGTGATTGATTATATAGAAAAAAACACATGGAAACACAGAGGATTAAAAAAAGTAAATACTCTATTCTCATATTATTATTCATACTTTCTTTCGTCAACAGAAAAGTATTCCTATATTCAGTCCTAGACTCACTGACTCAGCCCCCAAAGCAGCGCCTTGATCCTAACCCTTCAACCTTCCATCTCTCCCCCCCCTCAACTCTTTTCCCGCAACTCACTATCCATATATCCAATACCCCCTTACCCATCCTCATCTTCAGATCAAACCCATACATCACATCATCACATCATCACAATCCCATCTCATTCCTTCCCATATACTAATTCCCCTTGTCGTAAAGTACGTACACCATATCTTCATCTCCAAGTATACCTTACTCCTGGCGATCTAGTGCTTGTAGTTATGTGTGATTTAGCTTGAGGTTAGGATTTGCGCTGTTTGGATTGTGTTTTGGTGTTTACGTATGCTTGGAGGATGGAGTGGTATTTGTGAGATTAGTGGAATGGACGGGTGCACATAGTAAGGTGAAACTGCTCGAGACTATGGAGTATAGACATCTTGGGGTACATTTGTCTATAAACATTAATATACCTGGAAATTTCTTCCATATACTCCATTGAAATTTGAACATGAGTGTTGAATCTAATAATCCACACAACTCGCCTTTCTACTACAACAGCCCTCTCCTCTTCAAGTTCCATGATCCACGAATTCAAGAACACATGCCCATCCCACTACTTGAAATCGTTTGTCGCTGATGCATCCCCAAGAATCTATCTCCCGAATTTTTTCAACTCCAAATATCTCAGAGGCGGGTATACCAAAGCGGTCCAGGCAAATCCAACATAATTACCCATGTCCGCTCCGTAGTCGCCCACCTGCTTGGCAATAGGGCCAATAAAGTAGACCTGGGCCATGCAGAGAACTGCGCCTGTCCACCCAACGCAGAAAGCTACCAGTGCAGCTAAGCCAATTGGGAGCTTGTCTGGCTTGTCCCAATCGCTCCAGACGAAGGTGGGCTTCATCCTGCGGCGGAAGATAAACTCTTCTTCCAGAGTAATGACAATCCAGAAGACAACCCCTGAGGTAGTGTTAGCACCGGTTGAAAATCCCGAGCAAGAAATGACTTACAATATCCCATTAATGCCAAAAAGTTGGTGAATATTTCAGAGAGATGGTCCCTCCCGACAAGAGCGCAAACGGTGAAGATGATAACGCCCCACGTAGTCCAAATGAACCTGGGCACCATGGCCGGGTACCGCCCCAAGATTTGCCAGTCAATTCCAGACGAATAAATGGGGGCGACCATGTTAGGAATCAGTCCCAGGGCACATATCACCGAGCAGAATTTTCCAAAGCCGCCTAAGCCATCGAATCCTGCTACAATAAGCGCGCCACTTCCCGCACCAGCTGCCTCCCATACAGGATTGTTTGCCAAACCAGAAGAAAGGCCTGCACCAATAACGAAGCAAAACGTAAATGAGAGGCTTAGTCCGGTCATTGTAGCCCCAAACACTGACCAGCGGCTTGCGACTTTTGCATCACAGTAGACCAAGAAATCAGCCGCTGCAGGAGCGTAAGTGATTCCTGCGGAGAGACAGACTGAGAAAAAGGAGAGTCGATTCCCAATGAGTGTTGTGCCTTCCACGGTAGATTTTGAACCGGTGTCAAAATGGGGGCCGGCAGTACCTGCAAGGATCAGGAATACGGTCATCGATGGGATCCAGGCGTATCTGGCCGGGTTTAGCTAAGATATCACAGGAGAATTGAAAGACTGACCTTTCGTAGTAATGAAAGAACTTGATTCCAAAGGTGGTAACTAGAGCTGTTATTACAGCTGTAATAACAATTCCCACGGCCACCGTCAAACTCCCATTGGGGGACACTGCAGAGAGGATCTGCCCGGCAACCACAGCATCTATCTATACGTAGATTAGTACAAATTGAAAATCAATGAAGAGGTGAAGAGTCGCTCCCGACAACTCCCTGTTTACTCGGAGCGCGGCTTCGAAGAAAATGCCAAATCAGGGGCAGCACATTACGCACCATAGTATAGCCAATAAGAATCACCAGATTGAGCAATACACAGATCTTTACAGGCCACCAGCCCATAGAAAAGCGCGCGCATATCTAAACTATAGTTAGCAACATGATCATCCACATCCGCAACCCGAATAAGGGAGAAACTGAGCATACCAAGGTTCTGTTGCCACTCCATGGACCCCAACCAGCGGTATAGGCAACGGGAATAGTGCCGACTATTCCTCCAAATACACTGCACAATGTAGCATCAAGGAAGCCCAAGCCAAAAGCACTTTGTCCAATACTCGCAAGGGTTATGTTTTGTGCCGCCGTATTGATCGAGAGCCACATCATCACAATCTGCAAGAAGCCGAGGGTAGTCTTCTCGGTCTGCTCTTTCCTCTTGACGTGGCTTATGCCCCGCGACTCAAAGCCCAAGATATTTTCGAGTCGATAGGCCCAAGAAAGGTATTTGCTCGAGGAACCACCAGAACTGGTTTCGTCGACATCGAAGGCGGCATCGTGGTCCAGCGCAGACCCGTCAGCAGCCGGTTTATTCGGGGAACCAGGTAGAGGGTTCTGTTCTGTCTGAGAGGTATCAACTCTCTTCTCCACATCAGCTATCTCGTGGCTGGAAGACATCCTGTGCGGCAATTAGTTTCCAAAACGTGGATGAGAAATCATCACAGGAAGGGAGTCTAGGGGAAGCAAGATTCTTTCGCAGGCATTATCCTGATCAAGTGTAACCGTATAATCTCAGACCAATCGTCTCAATCGGGAGCGCCATCTCCATTCTCTTGGGAAAGGGTGGATGGTGCTCGAAAGATTGAGGATTGGCCACCGGTCCTTTGCCTCGACTGGCGCAGGTTCCTACCTGGATCGGATGATTGTTGTGTGCTACTTAAACGCTGCATTTTCCCGAAGACGAGAGTCGTCTATCCGTACTTTATAGAATTTGCAGAAGGCTGAGAGTAGAAGTTTGAAGATATTTTAAAGTGTATGATATGTGCAAGTATGTGAAAGATGGATGAGTCGAATTTTTTCTCATCAATGGTGGGGTTTTTTTTAGAGTTGCAGGGATGAGCTAAAAAAGAGTGGCTTTTATGTTGGACCTGAAGGAGAATTTGGGATTTCTGAGTGAGCTGGATATTCAAATCTACTCGCGACAAATTCAAGTCTCAATTCTGAAGAGCTTTACACTGATAAACTCTATGCAATGGTTATGGGTAGAGACGTTTTTCAATGTTCTGAATAGCTGCACGGTGCAGCCCTGATCGCATCTAGACTTGGCAACCCCTCCCCCTCCCCCTCACCCAGCAATATGTCACAAATAGAACAAGCAATTACCAGTATATGTCTCTGATTAACTAACAATTGAAAATGTTATAGCTGAATTTTCTCTGGCTATGAAAAGTTTTCTTTGTTTATTCCCTTTATTTTCAAGACTGGCTTTTCTTTCTACGGAGTATTAGCAGCAGGCAAAATATCAAAATATATGCGTCATCACTCCGTTTCCTTTCTGCCCCCACAAATAATGTCCAATTGTCTCAGATCAAACTGGAAGTCACAACACCTGCTCACCTATATCCTCTTTTCTCCCACTGCACTGCACTGCACTATACACAAAAATAGTACGGCATGCTTCTTAAACATCCTACACACGCCCCATCCCCACCCAAATAGAAATCCCACCCACAACACACACTCCCAAATTCCAAGCGAAGTTCAAGCCCAGCCATCTAACCATCCAACCATCCATCTAACCACCTTACAGAATTCTTACCATCTACCACCATCACCGTACTATTTCGATTCCGTCTCACGTTCCTTCCACCTGGCGGCAAGCGGTACTACAGTACACAAGTTGAATTTGGTGGCGAGTCTATGTTCCGTTCCAGCGGGCCAGATGCAAGTGCGTGTCAGCTACTATACGAGAGAATGATGTTAAAGCTGAAACCTAAGTATAGAGGTCGTACATTCTATGATTCCACGGCATTCCGGCCGAGTGGCTTTGTGGCACGTCCCGTATTCCAGAAACGGGTATCCGCATCGAGTGCTCGGCAATGGGCGGTTCATGTTCAAGGCTTACAGGGCTGAATGGAGCATGCAAGGCTTGTTCCGGGGAAGTCATGTTTGAGTCTCACCAATCAATGGCTTTAGGTTTTTTCTTCCATTGATGTGCTTCGTATACCGCGAGCTACCGTATTCTAAACCAGTCTCTATATTATGTACTCCAAAAGGTATATTGACGCCTTTACATGCCCTTTGACGCCGAAACATAAAACCCATAGCACGTACTAATCGATCCACCAGCTCCATTCATAGCATACACCCCACTTCTTGTCTAATCCCCAAACGAAAATGTTTCCTCTATGACACGACGAACTTTATTGGTCGCTTTTGTGCTCGGTTTCGTCCAATTTGTATATCTGACCATGTCGTCCTTCACACCACTTGCATTGGTTGTTGCTCAGGGGCCACTACCACGTCCTTCCCAGCAGAGTCGGCACTTGTAGCTTTCTCCTTCGGGCTGGCCTCCTCCTTCTGTGCCTCACCCCCTTCCTCCTTCCCTTCCCCTTCGGCATCAGTGCCAGCTTTTTCACCTCCATCTGTCTCCGTTGCTTCTTCTTTCCCTTCCTTTTCCGTCTCTACCTTCGCAATTTCTTCTGCTTTCAACTTGGCTTGCTCTCTCTCCCATTGACCGAGTTTCTCCAAGTTAGCGGCTTTCTCAGCTTCAGCTAGCTTCTCCATATCCCCTATCTTCTTTAGCTGCTCCTCTTTATCTGCTTCCGCGGCATCAGCAATTTCCTTGTCTTTGGTCTGCTTGGCTTGCTCCTCTGGAGAAAGCTGCTCGAATGCTGCCATGCTGTAATCCCAGATTTTGACACACTCGGGGTCCCAGTTGCACTTTTCCACCTCGCCGAAGACTGGGTGCTTGTATCGATGATGAGTAGTCGGCCATCCAGAAGCATGATAACGATGCTTGACAAGGGCCGTCCTTGCGTTGTGATTTCCAGAGTCCGAGTGACCTTGACCTGCAGCGAAAGCCTCGACAGTGAGAACCAAGACACCACCAAGAAGCTTTGATTCGCTCAGGCTGTGGAAGTCTTTCCACGTCACACTTCTCCCGGCTTTCAAACTCATTTCTGCCAAAACTGCCTTGGTGAAGGCTGAAGGTCCAGTCCCGCTTATTACCTCGTCAAAGTCGAGCACAATCTCCGATACTGGCACTTTTTGTTTTTTTGAAACTTCGTTGAGCCACTTGACGATACCATCAATGAGTCTCAACATGACAGGAAGTCCAGGTTTGCACATAAATGTCCACTGGCAAAATGACTCCGACTTCTTGCCGAGTACAGGATGATTATTGAATTCTGGCTGATCGATCTCGACTCCGATGACCATGTCAATATCCCTTTCATGGTACCGGTCGGGAATATAGCGTTCAATAGGACGGAGCGCTTCCACATCGATGTCGGCATATAATCCTCCTTCAACATACATGATCAAATATCGCAACAGGTCCGCCTTGATGATCTTCAACGTGAGCGAACGATACATGTATACAATGTCGGGTCGATTGAAACCAGTAGGACCGAAGTGTGTTTCGACATAGTACAAATCATTGCTGTCTGTCAGAACCTCGTACCTGTGGCCCGGGTTCTTCTGTGTCCAAGTCCTGGCAACCGCCAAGTCTCTTTCCTCGAAACCTAATGGATCTACCTTCCATGTCTGCCATATTTTCTTCGGGATGTGGTCTATTGCTTTGCGTGTTGTGAAGTGGGACAATTCACGCTTCAACAGGCTGCCAACATCTGAAGACTCTGAAGATCCAGCCGATCCGAAAGAGTCCAGATTCCAAAGAAATAAGACCAGAAATACGCAAGCGATGTATACTGGCAGAGCCCTTCGCAAGACCTTTGTAGGTAAGCGTCCCAGAACTTTCGAAATCATGGCATTGACGTCTGTCGTGGCTTTTTGAAGTTAAAAAAGAGTGAAAATTGAGCAATGATGGTAGAAATGAGGGAGGTCAAGGTTTTTCTGCAAGGACCGCTGCGGGCGGGGGGTTCCATGCTGCCATGCTGATCATCAAATAGGTACCTCGTAAACGAAAGGCATATGATCCCCGAGGAAGGCGTGTGTGTACTCCGTGCTCCGTGCGCAATCAATTTGAAGAGGGGCCTGCCGGTGCCAGTGCCAGTGCCAGTGCCAGTGCGGTGATTACCAGGAAGGCACATGTGCTTCTGCAATGCATATGGGATGAGTGGCTGGAAAGAACTTGGTTGAGGTCGCGTTCCGAGGTCCAGCACCTTCCCACTAGAGCATGGCATGTCCGGGGTGCTCCGTACGGACTGTGCACTAGTACTCCGTAGAAGTACTTTGCTCCGTAGCAATATTGAAATCTGCGGGGTGTAACATGGGTGCAACGGTCTTCGCGGAGAGCGGAGCGATAGCGCTGCGCTGCGCTGCCCCCCACCTACGGACTTGAGAGAAACTGGATAGGTCTCTACGGAGTAATATTTGCGATATGTAGTGCCGCCAGCAACGCTGCAGTGTAAATTATGAGTGAACAAGATACCTACGATACCGGTATCTGTAGTTTGCGCCGCACCTGCGATCTTATTATTCTTATTATCCGTAGTATTGAAACGCAGCCTCCTTGTAATGAACAAGCAAGATAAGAGGCCCCCAAAGATAATCATCGAGATACTCCGGAGTACTATACTGTAGGGAGGTAAGTACTGTAAATCGAAGTGCAAGGGTACCCTGTCTAGCCCCAAAAGCGCCTGATCAAGTAGTGGTGGGCCGAGATAAAGTGGGGTGCCCCGCAATCAGCTCTTATCCCCCGCATGAGCTGTTGGTGTGCCGGGCCGTTCATAATTTACAGTAGTTGGGCCGAAAAAGAGCTTATTCGAGACATGTGCAAGGCCATGTTGTCCCTGATTACGTAGCTCAACCGTCGTGTTCGGTTTCCTTTTCTTCCTTTCTTCGTTTCCATGCATTTCATGATTCTCGCCATTGAAGCATCGTTCTTGCCTCGAAAGGGTTACTTGGAACCTTCAGACATTTGCTCCTTCTCCAATCCACTACTGAGTCGACGAGAGTCCTCATGATCATTGTGGCAGTCTCCAACCGCAATCCCTAATGGCCTCCCCTGGAAGAGACAGCATGTTGGAGAAGGGTTACTTCCAGGAAGTCGAGACTGATTCCAATCCGACTCAATGGAAACACGCGAGAACTTCAAAATGGAACATGGACTTCTTTCGACCCTCATTCATGAAAAGAACATCTTGCCAGCGTAAACAGAACCTCCGACGGACAGCGTATCTCGACGGTCTAAGGGGATTTGCAGCCTTTCTGGTGTACTGGCATCACCATCACTTGTGGGCGCGCGACGCAACTCATGGCGACAAAATTCTAGACAATGGTTGGGGTTACGACAACCAGTATTACTTTGTCGCCTTCCCTGGGATACGCACCTTTTTCAACGGTGGCCACTTCGCAGTCACGGTGTTTTTTGTCATCTCCGGCTACGTTTTGTCTGCGAAACCGTTGAGCTTGATACACGCTGGCGACTACCTGAAGCTCGGAGACAACTTGGCTTCTGCCCTGTTCAGACGTTATATACGATTACATCTGCCCATCATGATCACAACATTCCTGTACATGACTTCGTGGCATGCATTTGGACTTTGGACCGAAGACGCTATACACCAACGGAATTGGAGAGACGAGGTTTGGATGTGGTATTGCGAGTTTAAGAATTTCAGTTTCGTGTTTAGGACAGGCGGCGAACTCATTTTCAGTTACAACTTCCACTTATGGTCCATCCCAGTCGAGTTCAGAGGCTCACTCATCATCTACACCGCGCTCATGGCTTTTTCGAGATGCAGAAAAAATATGCGACTCTTGGGTGAGGTCGCACTCATCATTTACTTCCTGTATATCGCAGATGGCTGGTTCGGCTCCTTGTTCATGTCAGGCATGCTCCTCTACGATCTGGATATGCTCGCCGAAAACGATGATTTGCCCGGCATTTTTGCACTGCTGGAGCCATTCAAAACACCTATATACTATATGCTCTTCATCGTCAGTATGTTCCTCGGCGGCGTCCCTTCTCCTTCCGCCGACATCCAGGTTCTACGGGATACCCCTGGATGGTATTACCTATCATTCTTGAAGCCACAAGCTGTATTCGACTACAAGTGGTTTTACCTGTTCTGGGCTGCAACTTTGCTCGTGGTTTCAATCCCACGTATATCGTGGCTCAAAAGCTTCTTCGAACATCGAGTCAACCAGCACCTCGGCCGCATTTCCTTCTCTTTCTACATGATACATGGACCGGTACTTTGGATAGTTGGCAACAGGTTTTATTCAGCGACAGGGTACGCAAGGGAGACTCATACGATCGGCATTCCTGAATGGATCAATGCATTTCCATTGTCCAAAGCGGGGCCGTTCGGTTTTGACCTGGCGTTCTGGGTTCCGCATTTAATCCTCTTGCCACTTACACTTTGGCTTGCAGAGTTGGTCACGAAAACGATTGATGAACCGACTGTTAAATTCTCGGCATGGCTGTACAAACAGGTGCTTCCGAAACCTGGAAAATAAGTATATATGGGTGTATACATGGGCGTTTTAGCATTTGTTTATGAGTTATATACAAGAGGCTCAATAGAGCTTTAAAAGCATAATCAGTCATCACAACGCTTCTCTACGAGTTTCCTGCAAGTCCAAAGAGTTCCGCAGAGCCATTGGAAACGAAGTGAGCTGGGTAGGCTTGCGCGTCCTGTCCGCGTCTTGTACTTAACAACGTCATGAAAACCACATCGCCTACTCCGTACCTCGGATGAAATCAAAGATCGACATACTGTACACCCCCTCCCTCACAAACCTACCCTACACCATGATCATCTACCCAGCAGACCGGTTCTACGGCGTAGTGATATGTGCACTGTTCCGTACCTACCTACAGTCCTCCAGGCTCCCCTGTAGCACACCACGGACATAGATACCGGTACTCGTATCTTTCCCATTCCGTACCGCATCGCATTCATTCATGCAACTCCCTGACAGCTCATCAGAATTTATTAACTCTGTGATGGGGATTTTGAAAAGGTGTGTGTACAGTGTACTTATCATTGGTATATCCGAGATAAGGCGTACTCCGTACGTGCGCGTGCATAGGTAGGTAACGTAACGCTAATGTAGAGAAAACGGGGTGGCTGGTTGGGCTTGGGTTGGGGTTGGGGCGGAGCGGGGCGGTTGGGTGAGTGAGTGAGGGGTGAGTTGGGGGTCAGGGGTCAGGGGTCAGGGTCAAGGGTTAGTGTCTTGCAGATACAGTAATTTTTTACTCCGCTAGCTGAAAAGATGAGTCCGAGTACGAGTATGAGTATTGTAATATCCGGGGAAGGACCGGGACTGTGACTGGGACTAGGGAAGAGGAGGAGGAGGATCAATTGACTTTATTCACAGTGTACTCCGTAAATTACGTATCTCCGTCCGTACTGAGATAAGACTTTTTACGAAGAAAAAACTTCAGATGAAATGACGGATTACGGATTCCAATACTCTGCATTCTGTATACATGCACAAGTGACATACGAAGCTCCGTATAACGGGTTTACTTTTACTTACGGAGTATTTACCTGTACAAAATATGCAACTTAATCCGCGCCCCCTACCGCCACTTATGCATGTTAATGGGGAATACTTGGACTACGTATACCTCCGTACACTCCATACTGTACCATAGGCTAGGGAGATGTACCATACTGTAGGCTAGGGAGACACGATCATGACGATCTTGATAGCTTTCCGGTAAACATTGCGAGGTTTTCGGGTTTTTTTCTTACGGAGGTGCTAAATGTGCTGTGTTGTGTTGTGTTTTTCATGTGATTTTTGGATATATTTGGCTTGGCTTGGTACAGTATGGTATTTTTGAGAGTGGAGTAGGTGGCTGGTAGGTAGGTAGATACCTAGGATAGGAACAAGCGGGGAAATACATGACAAGTAACATTTTACGGAGTAAACTTTTTCCTATGACTCCATGAGCGATTTTGGATGCATACTATATGTAGATTATGCATGCGGGTTTGGCAAGGATTCGGCATTCAGGATCAAGATATGGTATCAATTGTGAATCGGTCTGTGTCCTGATCCTGCCAACTTTTTTTTTTCGAATTGACTTTTTAGTATACTGGTAGAGGGTGATGAGATGAGATGAGATAAGGTTAGGTTTGCGATGCGATCTCTGGAAGACATCATCGGCACTTGGAACCGTGTTCCTAACTTCCTACTGCACGGAGAGCTGGCTGACGAAGTAATTTACAGTTACCGGTAAGTGAATCGGTCATGTTACCTCACCTACTCTTCGTATGAATGAAACTTGGAAACGGAAGTCTGGGAAACGGACGGCACGCAACGGCACTTGATATTCTTTCTTTCTTGATGAGAGGCCGTACTGTACTGTACTGTACTGTACTGTACGTGCTGTCGATTAGCTGTTGAGATGATTACTGTACGAGTAGTCTACGGAGGCAACACTCTTCTAGAGAAGAACTGGTGGGTGGAATTATTGGTTGGGTTTAATTTGCGGATTGGGGTTTTTCGCGGGTTGTATTGTGCTTCTCCTTCTCCTTCTCCTTCTCCTTCTCCTTTTTATAGTATGTTCAAACGTCTTTATGGACCAAGAGGTAGTGGTGGTAGTGGTCAACGAAAAGTACCTACCGAAACATTCATTCATTCATTCAAACTCAACCCGTGCCTCTCTCTCTCTCTCTCTATATCACAAGTTTTCCCACCCGTGAGAAATGAGAAATCCGTAGAGTCGTAGCTAGGATATGTATGAAGGAAAATAACGTGGGCTTCAGTTCACAAACCCATCCATTGTTCGGAGTTGCTCCCGGAGCATGTAGTCCAGCTCGTGCGTAGAAGAGTAGATTATACCTTGAGGAGGTAGGTTAGTAGGTAACTCCCTTCTCGGTTCAGGGGCTCGTCCTCGTCATGGCTGTAGGATGGATGGGATGGTAAGCAAGCGCTAGGTCTTGGGACGTCACGACTCACGAGATGATGTGGGAAAGGCAATGGGCTGCGAGGTATTCGAGTTGAGGTTAAGCAGGAATAGCCAGGTTTTGGAGTGCTTGGTGGAAGTTTCTGTGCATATTGTCCCTATGAATCTCTTTGGCCCACTCAAAATCCCATCATAGAAGAATCTCCATCTAATGAATACTAACAATAACCTGCGCAACATTCTCACGTTCTCATCCCCCATCAACCAGCCATTCCCAATCCCAACCCCCTAATCTCCCCCCTCACATCCTCCCCAAGCTCCAAGCCCAAAAGCCCAGCATACTGCTGACTAGCATGCACATCCGTCTCCATGAACCCCCCAGCTACTTTCCTCTCCCCATCGTCTCCACATCTCGGAATCGTACATTTCCACGCCATGGCCTGATCAAAGAATCCGCACCAAACGATATCCTCTTCTTTCAAATGGTACATGAGTGCAAGAGTCGTGGGTGTGAGGAGCGATGAGGCTTTTATGATGTTGTAGACTGGTAGGGATGAGAAGACGACGTCGAGTGTTATTTCATAGGGGCCAGAGTTCTTGGAGCGGATGACGGGCGCGATATCCGTGAGTGTTCGCGGGGATGTGAGATTTAGTGTTGAAGGTTGGCTGGGCTTGGGGTCTTGGCGGGGAGGATCCAGGGCAGTTGCTGATGGGGAAATAATAGGTGGCTCGGGAGCAACCGTGGGGTCTCCTTTTCCAATGATACTCATCTTCCAAGAAAACAGCGGAAAAGTTGATTCGCTCTCGCTCGTCACACTATCACCGATTCTCTTCGCACCCTCCTCTCCAACACGCAGTGGGATGAGATGATAGATGCAGAATTCTGCACAAGGACCCATCTCGACTTCCAGCTTCCCACCTACACCCATGGCAAAATTCCCACCCGTACCCCGCTGTCCAGGATACGCGCCATGAGCAGCAGCGACCCTCGCCGTAGCGGCAATGGAACTTGCGAGTTTCTGACTACTTGCCAAAGCTTCACCAACAAGGAATATTTCCCGTGGCTGGAACGTTGAATTTCCTGGTTCCAAGGCACCCATGATGCCATTTGCGCCATAGGTGTGGAAGCCTAGTTTCCAGAACTCGCCGCTTGATGGAGATGAGGGTGGGTTCTGCGTGGTTACGTATTCTTGAATCGAGGATTGGAAGGATGGCATCTGTGAGATGAGGATGGGATCTCGGACGCCGCCCATGAAGATTGTGCGGTGGCCGACTATTTTTGCTGCTTCGAGCTTGACTGTATACGGGAGGTTTACAGCGCGGGAGAATTGGAATGTTGCGCCGTAGACGCGGACAGTTCTTTGATCGGGTAATTGGATGTATAAGGAGTTTGTGAGGTTGAGGTTTCCTCCCGGGCCGGAGAGGATGTCTGGACGAGATTTCTCATATAGCGTATCTTGAAGAAATTGGAGTTAGTATTGCTTCTTTGAAACCAAATATATATCAACCTTGGACAAGTGCCAGCAAGTTTAGGGAAGAGAAACTCAAATCTTGGTCAGAATGGTAAGAGATTGACTACTTACGAGATGCCACCGAAGACGGCGTACAGCGAGCATCCAGATTAAGAGGTTTGATGTCAAACTTCCCATCTCGATATACCGTTGCCATAGCTGAAGCACTCTTGGGAGTAGCACACAAAGCACCACATTCCATAATCTTCCCCATGTGAGTAAAGCCACCCAGCTGTTCAACGGTCAAAGTCTTGCCCGAAGCTGCTAGCACTTTCCCGGCTTGGAAGATACAAAACGCTACATAAGGACTTGGATCGTATGCTCGACCACCGATGATGATATCAAAATCAGGTTCAGCTTCCATGGCCTGAACAAAAGGCTCTGGGCCCATTTGAGCTACAATTGTGGCAGCACCTTCAATATCAGAAGCTGTCAGCTCAGGAACAGACGCGCCACACCCTTCGACTTCGCCAGCATGGAGACTGCGAAAGACTTTTGCTTTGGAGACATTGCTGTAGATGGCCAAAGTCTTGAATTTGTAAGAGCTTGAAATGGTTAGCAAGGTCTCATACGTGAGACAACACACACTCGTTTCCCTTGTCACAAATTTCCCTCACAATATCCACAAACTCATCAACATGAGCATCACTTCCATCACCTCCCGCAGAAGAGATCAGTAACGGCACATGAAAAGTATTCGCAAGTCTCAATAACTTGGTGAAATCGCGCTCGTAGGAACTTCTGGGGCTAGTCATGACTCCCAGAGCTAGCTTAGCGGGGCCAGAATCGGTGGAGCCGGAGTCGACGATTAAGGCTGTCGGTACGTTGCCATTTTTGAGATCCTGTAACGCTTGGTGGGTGAGGGCTTCATTGAAACCATAGCCAAGCATGCCGATGGGAGTTAGGACGTGGCATAGTGGATCCAGCTGAGGCTTTCTGAGACTAGACTGCAAAGTGAGACTTTTTTCGTCATTGACTTTGGAGATAGTCAGCGCGGGTCCCATCCTGTGTCTGAAATGAATTTGTCGAGAGATGTGAGATGATCGAAACTGATTCTGAACGTGCGATGCGAAAGCTTGCAGTAAGTAAAGTACGCAATGCTTGAGGAGCCGGGGACTTTGCGTTATATAGGAAATGCCCACGTAAATGCCTAATACTAAAACGTAAATTGGAAATAGGACATTTGAATCTCCGCACAAACAGCAGTTGTTGACCTATTGTCCAGAGCTCGTCAGGGGAGAAGGGGCCAATCGGAAGACCCCGCTTAGCGAACGAAATTCGCAAGTCGCTGCACTATAAACACGCTCGAATGGGAAATAATGCCTGGATCTATAGCATGTTCTCCTCTTTTCCATCTCCTTCTGAATTTGCTGCACGAAGGTTCTTGCAAAAAGTCAAAGCGGGGAACATCACTCATGCATTGCAACATTCACGCTTGCTTTGTGTACAACTTTGTACCAACATCATTCGCTGACTTCAGTCAGATGAGCTATGCCGGCCTCCCATAAGTTGAAGATTTCGGCACGTATAGAAGCTTTTCCAAGTCTTGGAAGCGAGGGACTCGTGAAAACGGCTCGGACTTTCCACATCCTGGCGTGGTAGTGACAACTTCTCTTCAACCGAAAGTTCGGAGCAACAGTAATGTCTATATCAGAACAGGAGATAGTTGGAAGAGACTGAAAAGAATCAAGCAGTTCCAATATCAAAGTCGTACGGGTCGGCCCATGGTAGATCAAGCCCCCAGGGAAAATTCCAGTCCAGCAGCGAGTCTTGCCATCCTTCAATAAGACCCAGATCAGTATCGAGTCCGGGAACATGGTCGACCATTTCGTTGTTGTCAGTGCTCGTTATTTCTGTAGCCGTTTGCGCGCGTTCTCGAATTGTCTTTGCAGTGGAGATTAAGTTGTCTAAGATTGCAAGACCCTGTCGGCCCTCTGAGGTGGACTCCTTTAATCTCAACTCTAATTCTTTCTCATTCCGCGCAAGAACGTCCATGAGACGAATTGCCCTGCCAGGCTCGTCTAGTTCACCCCCAGACCACGAAGAGAGAATTTCGTAGACCGTACGAAGACTTGTATCAGTACGGCTTTGACTTGATGTGACTTCCTGTGCGTGAAAGACTTTCACTTTGAACAAAAAAGCCATTGCAAGCAATAGCAGCCCAAAATAGTGTTTTGGGAAATGTCGTTGAGGAGATCGAATGTCGGTGTTGTCATGTCTTCTTGCACCCTCAAGCATGGTTGAGAACGAGTGGACCAACTGGGTTGCAGTCATGTAGGCGAGATTGATAAAGCTCAGCTGGGAAGAGGCATTGTCCTGATCACCTACGGCTTGTGAAACATTCTGCAATCTTTCCCCTCGCTCAAGTTGAAGCATGTAGAGGCGAAGCTGTCCTCCAAAAGCGAGGACATCCATCTCTACCGTCCAAAGTTCTTCGTTGCCATATGCATCACGGAGGGTGTCTAGGTCTCTGCACTGGCTCTGAACAAAAGCCCACGAACTCAAGTTTTCGCGTAGACTTGTGAGGGTCGAACATGAATTTTCAGTCTTTTGCATAATCTGTACCTTGAGGGCAAAACCCCTTTCAACTTTTGTAGGCAGTGAGGGTGCTATGGTAAACTTCGTTAGCACCTCGGCGGATACGGCTACACCTGAAGTCCAACCATTACTTTGAAACATCAGTACGAATCTTGTAGACTAAGATGTATGACTTACGCGCAATTGGCTTGGACACATGCGATCCATGTCAATATCCTGATACCCACGGTGCTCTTTGGAGGGGTTGCCTGAAAGTCCCTCTGCGCTTTATTGAGTCCCATCTTCATTGCTGCATTGGTCAAAAGCCCACAATAATTCCAACTGGGATCATCGATTTGTCGCGGGACGGAGAGAGGCCAGAAACACCGCAGGGCAATGGCTTGTATGGATTCAATAGAGTGGATAGGCTCAATTAATATTCTCCCAAGTAGACTTCGATAAGGCTCCAAGAGCGAATCATATAGATAAGAGAGCGAAACATGCCATCGACAAGCAATCATGGTAATAGTCCAGAACAAAACGGGCGAGGTTTGATGTAGTCCTTTGACCGACACTTCAGTATCCAAGATCGGACAATGCCGATAATAATTTAGTCCGAAGCTACTACTTTTCAGCTTGTTGGGGGAACCGGGGGGTCGGACTCACTGTTCAAACAAACTTTTCGTTTGAATACTCTCCAAGATGATCTGACCTAGGCATGGGAGGTCTGGCAGATTATTTAGTGGGTAGAATTGCGGAAAACCTCCATGAGTGTCGTGCATAAGCTCCGTGGCTTGACATGTATTCTGAGAGTGTGGTAAAGCTTGTGTATGGGATAAGTTTTCAGGGGTCTGGAGGGTTGTATTTGGGAGCCTTGTTGCAAACTTGGCCTTGACTTCATTCAACTGGGTCGTGACTTCCTCCAACCGTCTGAAAGCGTTCCGTGCGGGCATCCGCTTGAAACCTGGGTCTGTCCGGCATTGGATATTGTTTTTTTGACACCGAGAACAAGCTGCTGGGAAAGTCTGCACGCTATCACATCGGAGCTTTGGGGCGTTGGGGCGTTGGCGAAAGACAGTTAAATTTGTGGAGAAAGTACCTTACCTTGACCTGGCGACAACCCGTACAAGCCCTTTGACTCCTCCCACCGTTTCTTCCCCTCCTTTCCATCGTAAGAGCTAATTAACACCCTCTGAGTATATTGAGAAAGAACGACGCTGGATGTCGAGTTTTCCGACGTTCAAAGAGGGTCGTAGGGCAAACAGCCAATCGGATTGAATTGCTTGTGCAAGGGAAGGGAACTCGCGACTATTGCCTGGTCTCCACTTGTTCTTGTGTTCTGTGGCGACACTGGCGAGGTGTGTTTTTGATGGTCAATTAAACGCGAATTTCGAGTGAAGACTTGAACCGCCTTATTAAGGGAGTGCCAGAACTTGAACTGTGCATTCCTCATCCATCAAAGGTCTTTAGTTAAGGTAGTCTAGAGATATGAATTTGCCTAGACTTTCAGGGATCTGGGAATATACGAAGTCAAAAAACGAACAAGTTCTATTTGGAAATGAATGCCCCAAATGTAGAAATTACCTTGGCTTTTAGGTCCTCAAGCAACATTTTGATACGAAGCTTGGCAGTGAAGTTCAACGTGCAGGCTGGGCATTGATGCTGAGAAGGTACGGAGTATTCGGGTTCCTCGGGAGAGCGCCTGCATGCAGCAAGCGTAGGCGCACCAGGACGAGTGGCTCGCTGGATGAGACTCTTCTATTGCTAAAATGGATGGAAGAGAAATTTGGGAAGGATGAAGATCAAGACTATAAAAAGTATCGAGCTAGGGCCAGACCCGATAGATACGCATGAGAAAGGAAAAGTCGGAACTCTGCAGAAGCTCCAAGAATTTTGGGCTGCGAATGGAATTGAAGCCCAACTTGGCATTGTCCCAAGCGTAACCCATGAATTTGCAGGTGCGATAGATACTGTATTGGGCTTCTTTCAAGCACTAATGGCTCAGGTGCATCGAGAATGATGGCTCGTGGAACACAAATTTCGAGTATCTCGATCTCGAGATTCGGGGGATTTAAAGACCGAGGTTGTCCAAGCACATTATGATGTACCTTATGCTTTGAAGCATATCGAGGTTATAAATGGTTGTACTTGCCATCTGCATCACAACGCACCTGTGTTGTAGGATGACATGGGGAAGTGTGTGTCTAGGCCTGGAGCATGAGCTAACTTCTCGCCGCATTAACGAAACCTAAACCCGGGATTCGCGGTACCGATACATCGTTCCTTGGGTGAACGCGGGGGATACAAAAATAGATATAGAAGTAGGATCGTTTGATGCTCTGTGTAGAGGTTGCAGAAAGGACGCGAAAAGTATGACGAGGATCCGTGTGTCAAGTTGGTTTGGTTTTAGTGCGTGCTGGTCACGTGTGGTGTGCATATCTTATTATTGCTCGACGTGCTTATTTTGGGTCCTTGTGGATCTTCCTCTTTGATTGATGATTTTGATCAAAGGAGCGAAAATCTCGCTAGGAGGGTGGTTGTTTTGGTTAGATAAATAAATCTCTACAGTATGCATTCCACATACGGTACCCTACTTCCGGAATGGCCGGCCAAATGCAGGAATACGAAGCTTGTGATTCTTCTTACGCTTAATAATAGACTAAGAACCATTCAGGGGCAAATTTCAGTCAGTTTTATAGTTGGGTTTTACCCCTTTTTCCCTTGCACTGGAAAGTTGAAACACAATTTCATTCGTCCTGACTTGATCGAGAAGGTTGTGGGAGTACCTAGTGCGCCACTTGCGGCCTCGAATCCCAACTACTCTACAGTACTTTTTCAAACTATCTACTCTAGATTGATGACGGTCCTGGAGGATTTAAACCCTACTCCGTAGTATACTATACGGAGTAGACTATTAGTAGTAGTCTACCACTAAGTACCGGGTGCCAAGGCGTATACCAAGCTTTCGCCAAGCCTCGCCAAGCCCACCAGTCCCGTCATCAAAAAAGCTTGATTTATCTGGTGTGGGTGAAACTGATGGGCTGACGCGTCACGTCAAAGGGATGGGCATGGCATGGGCTGCATTTAATGAGACGAGGGGTACGGAGCCTTGCCTAAGGGGGTTATTATTTGGCATCAAGAAGGCACGCGACTAGGAAGATCTCTACCCTCGAAAGGTGTGTCCGGCTCGACAAGCCTTTGCAGTCCGTACAAATTGAAATATCTACTATATTTAATTGGGGGTCACTCTATTCTGAGGTTGAGGATATAGTTACTGAAATTACTTCTACAACTACAACTCGGAGATCCTATTCCCAGACCTCCGCGCGGCCAAGAATCTAGAGCTGAGATGACCCTACGGAGCAAAACCCGACTCCTTGCATTCCCGGAGCGTAAATTTAAATATGTCCTAGCGTTACGGATACAGTAAAACATAACACAACATAAAATGACACAGGACACAAAGATACAGTGAGTGATGCGGTGGCACGCTGATCATTTCCTGCCGTTGTCCTTCCGTTTGAATGGTAACGGCCAAAGTGCTTTACTGCGTACCTCCGTATTTGCTCGCGTGCTGTAGCTAAGCAGCAGCGACAGCGACAGCGACAGCGACAGCAACAACAACGACAGCAACAGGGATTAATCTTGGCGTGGAGAGGAGTATCGTACCGTATTGCGCGTATGCATCCATACGGAGAGTACGGAGGTAAAGTAGGGTTTAATAAATTTACTTCGCATGCTTCCTCCAATAGTTTCTGGGGGCTTGTAACACCTCCCCACCTCCACCTTCACCTCACCTCGGGGCTATTTTTACCAGGTACTTTTACCCGCCAATCCGAGAAAGGACCCAGCCAACCAACCAACGGCCAACGGCTGCCAGCTTGTAGATACTGCACTGCACACGACGCTCATATATCACTCAGTACCCTCATTTATTTACTCCTTCCTAACCCCCCCTCGACCCAACTTCCCATTCAACACCCCTCCCGACCATATTATTCTCCCCAGCAACACCAGGACCTTTACGAGAGACTTTGCGAATACAGTACATGATATAAGCTAGTTCTACTGTCACTTTATGCTTGGAGATTTACCGTGCCAAGAAGTGGTTTGATCGCATCGTCAGCCAAGCTTTCCGAGCACTGCATCCTCCGACCTCGAAAACGAAAACCCACGATGCGCCTTTCATGGCTGCTCTCACTGCCTGCGGTGCTCAGCCTAGCATCTGCCGTTGCCATCGACAAACGCGATGCAGATTTCCTGAGCGTCCGAACCAAAATGCACAAGGACATGAGTGGCAGGAGAGGAGATCCCAAGGACAAATATTTTCGTAAGTCGCGGGGATAGCAATCGCATGCACGCTTCCAAGTATTAGCCTCGATCTATCATGCTAACGAACGATCCTTCTACAGATGAAAGCGTGTACGTATTGACTTGGCATTCACCCGCAAAGGATTTGGAGGATATAAAGTGCTGACAGTTTGTGCGATTCAGATTCCATCCACATTATGATGGCCGGTAAGCAGACCCGACTCCTGGGGACCCAATGGCCGGGACTGACTTGTGACAGGTTTGCCGATCACCAATTAGGATATCGAGAACGAAAGCAGGCTTTGTCGAATTTGATTCAGACATACTTGGCTACAATGTCAGACGTTGGTGTGGAGACATGGCTGATGCATGGTACTTTATTGGGGTGGTGGTGGAATCGCAAGGTAGGACTCATGATGCCCTCAATTTCCCGATGCGTAACTAAGTACTCGCAGATTCTACCCTGGGATTCTGATTCCGATGTCCAGGTATCGGAGCCTTCGATACAGTACCTCGCATCGTACTACAACATGAGCGTTTTCCATTACAAGACACCTCGTATCCCTGAAGGAAGGGATTACATGTTGGAAATAAATCCCCACTACGCCAATCGAGAACAGACCGATAAATTGAATGTGATTGATGCGAGATGGGTCGATACTACGAGTGGATTGTTCATCGACATTACGACTGCGAGATACAATCTTACCCATCCTTCTGGAGAAGGCATGTTGAGCTGCAAAGATGGACACGAATATCGGGTACGCAGACTAGTCACGAACAAGAGATACATGCTGATAATCGACAGGATACTTACATTTTCCCTCTACGAGACACATTTTTCGAAGGCACACCTGCGAAAATCCCATTTGCGTACAAAGAGGTTCTCGAGGCCGAGTACAAAAAGAAAGCCTTGACCCTGCTTGATTATGAGGGGTAGGTTTCTCAACCACTTACTAAAATTGTTTCCTAACCATGCGCAGTCACCATTTCGACGAAGACAAACTTGAATGGGTTCCAGTCAACAAGAAATACATAGCAGATGCAAAGAAGAAGGCAGAAGAGAAGAAGAAGGAGAAGTTGGCCGAAGATGTGAAAGCAGAGGAGCAGAAAGCATTGGGGGCGCCCGAGAAGCAAAATCAGCAGCCCAACAGCAACCAAGCCGAATCCACCAAACTCGATGGCCCTCAAGTGGTGAAGAAGCCGACGAACGCAGGCGCCCCAAAAAACTAAGGAGGAAGAAACTCGAATCGCTACCCTAAAGGCCAACGAAGAAGAAAGGGAGGTGAAGGAAGCGGCGGCACGGGAGGAGAAGCGCAAGCAGAAAAACCATTCTAGTAAGACGATGTAACGGAGAGTCATCCATCACCTGCGATGGGTATTGGGAACCCCGTCACACCTCGGCCGAGTCACCTCTCCCAAGGCCAAATGTTCACCACTGCATATCCAGCGTTTTTGCTCTACATACGACACATTTTAACAGTCCTAAAAAGAGGGTACTTGGACGATAAATTCCCATTGGGGAAAGAGATACCAGGCCCATACGGCGTTTTGTTCACACTATTTTACTGCATAGCGAGCGATGTATGCTTTTATTTTGGCGTTTATTATGGAAAGGGGGTTATTCGGGAGAATAGGTGTATAGATATAATTGGAATACAAAGGGAATATCTTATATCTTGCTTGTACTCTGACACCGAGGATGAAATTGTGAGGTGCAAGTCGCACAGCAATGCACCGCTCACTTGGTTCTCTTGCTTTACTTGGATATACAGACAGTAATCCGAGGGATGAAGCGATCCCTCCATTGTATTTGTCCCATTTTCAGTTCTTGAAACAGGGATATAGTAAAAGTTGTGTTACCCATCACGCAGTCT
>QGML01000217.1:0-22985 GCA_007825375.1 Lachnellula willkommii | reverse complement strand
CATATCAGCATCTAGGCCGGGTCTTTTGTCTTCAGGTTTCTCACTCGTGTATACAAGTACCTTTGAGAGCCTAGGTAGGTAAAGTAGGGTTCCCCTTAGTTGCATTGCAGTGCTACAACTACAGCTTACACAGTGTCACTAGTCGAGAAGCCCACACTCCACCACTACAGTCCGCATGAGCTGCACATCCTACAAGGATAGAAATTGTTGCACAAGGCTGTCTTGTCTTTTTTTCCCTATTCGGCAACATCATTTGTGTTTCTGGAGTCATTCAAAGACCCCAGATATCCTTCTTTTTTGGAGCGGCCTGCTCTGCCGAGTCAGAACGAAAGGATTGTGAATAGAACCTGTCTTGGACCACATGTCGCCTCAACTCCTGCACCTTTGCCATCTTTTATTGCCGCAGCAACGCGTCCATATCAACCGCGTCTACTGTTCTGTACGACCTTCATGATACGATAATCGTATGCTCCGCGGTGTCTTATTCTGGGACTGGTGTGTTGGTACTAAGTGGCATTTCTAGCCGGGCAGAAAAGGTCAGTTTACTCTTCACCATTCTCCTTGATATAACCACCATATGCGAGTTTTGCTGTCTTCCTTTAGTCAAGCCTACGAAGGGTTAGTTTTGCCCAGGATTGACAATATTCCTTTCCATTATTCAGATACTAATATTGCCCGCCCCTCTTCCTACAGTAGTTGTGAATCTGCCATGACTTTCCAACTTGGCGTTCAACTATATGCCTCCAATCACTAACATGGTGAATAGGATAACTCTTCCTACCGCCCTTTTCCTAGCGTCGCCGTCGCCGTCGCCACGCACCTGCAGCTGTAGGTACCTCGCACCCAGATTCAATCTTGATATTCGATACGTCCAACCTCCATCTTTGTTTTTAAGGTATCGCGAACTGCTTCATTCCGATTTCATCCACAGCGGGGACTAGACTGTGAGTGTCTCCAAGGTACGAATAAAGTGAGTCCTCTGATGCTGATGCTTTTATTACAGAGCGCTCGAACCACGATTTCCGCGTTTGATCCAGCACATAGGCTATGTGGTAGATATTCCAATCTAGGTACGCACTCCAAGTATGTGCGCATCCCCCCTCCCCCACCACTTTCCCTCCTTATGCCACCCCGATTCGTACGTATGAGCACCACTGCATTTTTGCATGGACAAATGATGAGAAATCTTGTCAAAGCGGTCTAAGAACACTGTCAAATGTTTATTCTAACTTTTCTTGAAGATCAATCGCGATTCACTTTGATTTGCCAAGTGGAGTCGCGCTCACTTCAAGTGCCCCCAGTCCTCACGGTAGCAGTGCCTTACATACCACTGCAGTTTTCCGTCGAGCGCTAGAGCGAAAGTCAGTCAGTAACCTCTGGGGCCCTCTACTCTATGGAGCTTTTGCTTATTCCGTTTACAGATAGCTTTCTGACTGCAATTAGCTTCATTAGAAGCCTTTTACCTCTCCTTTATTTACAACGTCTCCGCCTTATTTGCATGTACGCTATCCGAGCCATGTATAACATTCCTCTCGGGATGGACCAGACTGTCACTAGCACTAGAGCCGCAGATGTACCCAGTGTATCATCATCTCACAGCAGCTCTGCGACGCTTGTATCAAAAATATCGTCAAGCCAGGAGACGAACAAGAGATATGCAAGCAGTGGCTTCATGAGAAAAATCTTCAGTAAGAAAGAAAAGGATCTCAAAGGGGCCAGCAACGAGGTGATACAGCGCGAGTATGAACTTATGGCGCAGAAGGAGAAGAGAGAGGATGAACTCAAGGGCCTTGTCCAGCCATGTTCGTTCATCAGACCTTTGCAGAATAAGCCCGAGGCAAGAGTCGAAGCGAGGCCATTCGGTACCAATAGTGCCCGCACAAAGACAGTGCCCGCAAAGACAGCTGCGCGTCGCTCGCAACTTTCGGACACCATCTATGGATCAGACGCTCAACCCACAACACCAATTTGTACAACAGACTCGGAGTGTGACCATACCTTGGAGGATGAATCTACTGCGGATGTTTCGGTGACCCAAGGCGATCGAAACTATCAAGATAATCAAGACGATTATTACTATCCAGAAGATCAGAATGGACTTCGAGCTGTCCATCGCTCAATAGCTAATCAGATTGACTATGCTGCCTCTCTTGCAACTCAAGACCCGGGCTTGTTCGAGCAATGGAATTCTTGGCTCGAAAATTACGCAACTGTCAGTATTGCTCTTATCAAAATCGTTTCCAAATTACACCCGCAATATCATTCATCCTGTCAACCACTGATCAAACGGTCTGCGTGAATCTCCACTGACATTCCCCAGGGTAAATTCAACCTCAATCACCTACCTGATTCACCTCTCCTCAGTACCAGATTTCGATACCTCCCAAGCATCTTCCCTCCAAACGAGCCACTGAGGTTAGATCTGAGCGCCAGTTACGAGCCTGCCTGGAATAGTTGGGGAGAAGAGAAGGCTTCTGCATGCATAAACTCCGCAATGGAGGATCTCGACACACAGTTTGCGTCGATTTCTTGCTTCGACAAAGAATTTGAGCGCCTTAGAGTTGTAACGAGAGAAGACCCTAGGGAAATCAAGCGTGAAATCAGCCTGGGAGCACATGCACTTTTGACCACTGACGCCTTGGTTGTTCTGGACACCCACTTAGTTTGTTAGACCCGTCCATCACTCATTTCCCTTGCTAAACTTGATAGGACTGGCGCTTCCACGACAACCCCCTCGTCAATGATGAACTTGACCATATCAGATTCTTTGCCGCAATACCACTGCTCTCTCCAGAAGAGGTCGCCATAGGCGTTTTAGCAGTATTTGATTATTCTCCCCGGGACTCCTTCAACACGAATCATCGGACGAAGCTCTTCCATCTGGGCCAAAGCATAATGGCCGATTTAGACGCGTCTGGGTTGCAGGCGACATATGCTATGCAACAAGGGTCGAGAATTGACGATGAGGCAAGAAGCGTTCTTAATTACAGCCTCCTACCTTCCGCATTGCGCGTTCCGGAGCTGAAGACCCCGCCGAGTGCAACAAGTGGAAGCTTTACAGATCATCCCGGCCCAGGCTACTTTTCTAGTTATCAAGAAACTACACCGCCGTCTTCTGCCAATTCGGAGAATAATACAGTACTTATCGATAGTAAACCCGATCCACAGGGGTTCAGACGCCTGAATAAGAAGCTCACCGTTGATCCTGACTTTGACCACGCTGTGAGTCCTTACGATCTTCTCACTCCAGACTCCGACGACTACCGCTCCTGTTCTCCTCGGCCATGGTCTTCCTCGGACATCACATCTCTTCACCCACATCCCCCGAATACACCTGCATTTTCCCTCCAGGAGGAATTTGATGAGGCAAATTTTGAAATTTCGGTCGAAGACTTCATGGCACTACATGATGACGACTGTGCTGAAGAAGTTTACCAGGAGCCAGGAATTCCTGCTGTTACAAACAATCTTCAGCTATGGCCAGCAGAACAGCCGGAGGATTCGCAGATTATGGATGTTGATCCACTGCGACCCCTCCTTGGATATTCGCCCAAGGATGTGAAGATCCAAAGTAGAATTCCGGTCCCGAAGAGCGTTAATGTTCCCCTTTCCCCTCTGCCCAAGCTGCCTTCGCAAGTCAGAAGTCCATCCATCAATTCTTCATTTACATCACGCAGCTCAGGTGATTCAATGGCCGAAGAGAATAGAGTGGCTTTTGTCTGTCAAAATATCGCGCAGAGCCTTGGCTACAATCTCTTGTACGCTGTTGAGCTCGCCCCAGCAAAACCAATGATGACCGATGAGGAGCTCTTTCAACCGGGAGGTCTGCGAATGCAAATTATCGCGGCCCATGGTATGCATGAGCCTCTCGATCTGGACGCTAAGCAGCATATAAAAGCGCTGCGTTCTCGCGGCTGCGTAACATGGGCGGACAAGGTCTTCAGAGAAAGCGGTTATGATCATGGCCGTTTAGTGACCATTCACGCTGCCGATGGGGGTCCGCACAGACTTCGCAAATGCGGAATCATCGTTGGCGCTTTCGGCCGTCAAGACAGCAATGATGTTCTACAAGAAGTAGGCGAGACCGTTCATCTAAGAAGATTCGAGGAGGAAGTCCAAAGTCTTAAGCCGTTATTGCTCAAGTCAAAAAACCGAATCCCACAGGGAGCCAAAAACGAATCTCAAAAATCGCCTCGTTACCCCGCGAATGAAGCAAAGGAAATAGGAGATTCCTTGCAGTCTCAAAACCTGCACGCAAAACCACCCAGTGCGCCCCGTTTCACTCGATTTGGTTACAACCAGGCCAGATGAGCATGTTTGTCAGTTCATTAGAGCATCTTGTACTCTATTAGGTACTTTGCCATTCGCTACGAATACCTTGTTATCTTCCACACCAGCCCGCAACTTTGGATTCAACAGCCGTCTGAATTCATTCCACCGGCAGATTTCCTAAAAGTACACCACAAATCATTGTCGAAAATATTTCTTCTTTAAAAGGCATCTGTCTCTAGATTGCCCGTCATTCTACGAACCTTATGGCATACTACGACACTCGATTTCGTTGCCCATGCAGTCAATATTGCGTTCGCTATGATACCCATCTTGTCTTTTCTTTGTTTGCCCTCTTGCCGGAATTGGTGGTCCATCTAAATCTAAGGAGAGATAGTGGATTTGGACTGCTGCATGCTTGCTCACATTTGACTTTGTACCTTGGCGGTCATTGCGAGTGGTAATATGTCTGTTAATAGGCGGTACATAGCTGTCTACAAAAATTGAAAATGAGAGTTGTATACAAACATCTCAAGGCTTGAGTGATGTGATGTGCCTGCCTGCCTGAGCTTGCTGGCTATCTACCAACCGTTCATTGGCAAGGCTTACTTGCACAAAGGAAAGTATGGCCTTTGACCATAACTCCTACAGTACAGTGTTCTACTGCCTTCTCCACAATAGTCGCTACAGTACTCTCGTGGTGGATAGGAAATAGCGGCACCAGATTATAATGTCCCACGCCGCCTGGGACATTAAAGTTAACCATGGTGAGTGCCGCCTTTATCCATCCAGTATAAGGACTTTGGGTCTTTTTGGAGAAGGCCGTGAAACTGTACGAGATAACAAGTACACCAGGTATCCCACAACATGGAAAACCGGTATAAAAGAGTCCAGCTGAAAGGTCAAAGGGCGGTATTGGGCCAAGCCAAGGTAGGGCAATTTGGAACCGAGAATGTATGTGGCACGGTCTCGTTCCCGCATTCGGGTTACAATGTCCCACTCGCTCTGACGCTCTCTCCTTATTATTTGAGGTTCAACTGACACAAGACCTGCAACCTCGTGAGCTCAGATTGCACAACCCGCAGCGAAATCACGCGCAAAAGAACTGGATGTTTAGAAAGGAAATCAGCAAGTATCGACTGTCATCTATTTTACAGCTCCACTATCTTTCAACCTTCCCATAGCAACGAAAAGTCCACCCCCGCTCCATCCACTACCACCACCCTATCAAATCCCATTTTCTCCTCCCGACTATCCATGTCAAGAACAAAAGAGACGACAGACGGAGTAGCATTTATCTTTTATGTACGCGCTTAATTAAAGCTCTTTGTGAAGCTCACAACAACATCCTTCAACTTCGCCTCGAGGTCCTTGCTCAACGCACCCTCCTTGTCAATCGTGGCCAGCAGATCGCTCTCGTTGGTCTTCATGTGAGCAATGAAGTCAGCCTCCCATTGCAAGATCTTGTTAACGGGGACAGAGTCCAAGTGTCCGTTGACACCAGCGTAGATGAGGGGAACCATTTCGTTGACGGCCATGGGGGAGTATTGCTTTTGCTTGAGGAGCTCAGTCAACTAGGGAGTTTTGTTAGCAAATCCTCGTATAACAAAAGAATTAATATAGTTGTATAACTTACACGTTCACCACGGTTAAGAGTTTGCTTGGTGGCAGCATCCAAATCAGAACCGAATTGGGCGAAAGCAGCGACCTCACGGTATTGGGCCAAGAAAAGCTTCAGGGAACCAGCGACTTGCTTCATGGCCCTAAGTTGGGCAGCGGAACCGACACGGGACACGGAAAGACCGACGTTAATGGCAGGACGGACACCCTTGTAGAAGAGTTCGGCTTCCAAGAAAATTTGTCCGTCAGTAATCGAAATGACGTTGGTTGGGATATAGGCAGACACATCACCACCCTGGGTCTCGATGATGGGAAGAGCAGTCAAGGAACCACCACCGTGCTTGTCGCTCATCTTGGCAGCACGCTCGAGGAGACGAGAGTGGAGGTAGAAAACGTCACCTGGGTAAGCCTCACGTCCGGGAGGACGACGGAGAAGCAGAGACATTTGACGGTATGCAACAGCCTGCTTGGAGAGATCGTCGAAGACGATGACAGCATGCTTGCCATTGTCACGGAACCTGTAGAAGAAGTTAGCGATTGCTCTACTAGAGTCAAGGAACAAGGTAGACGAGCCATTCTCCCTGCACACAAGGTTAGCATGTATTCTTATAGGGGAAGGGGAGGGTATTGTCCAAGCTCAGGAGCAGGGGGATCTTATTTACCATGGAAGTGCCTGTTAGAGATGTGTTAGCAGTGTATCAATATAGCATTATTGCGTGGGTACTCTGCTCGACGCAACAAGTCGGAGGAAGGGGCACTGGGCTCTCCATGGAGGAAAAAACCTGCGGGTGCGTTTATTCCGCAGGTTTTTTCCTCCACGGAGAGAATGGGGAAGATGCAAAGAAAAATGAGAAATTGACGAACCAGCGAAGGGCGCAATATATTGAAGCGGCTAGAGTAAAGCTGTCAGAGAGATGCATCAGACACGGAAGGGTGGAATACATACGGCCTGTAAAGCTGTTAGAGAGATGCATCAGACACAGAAGGGTGGAATACATACGGCTTCGGAGGCAGTGGCAGCAACGACGATGGAGTACTTCATGGCATCATTCTCCTCAAGGGTCTTGACGAGCTGAGCAACAGTTGATCGCTTTTGTCCAACGGCAACGTAGACACAGTAAAGCTTCTTGGTCTCGTCGTTCCCGTCGTTCCATCGCTTTTGGTTCAGAATAGCATCGAGAGCAACGGCAGTCTTTCCGGTTTGACGATCACCAATAATCAGCTCACGCTGACCACGTCCAATAGGCACCATTGCGTCGACGGACTTGAGACCAGTCTGCACGGGCTGGTTGACGGAGTGTCGAGGCAAGATACCGGGGGCCTTCAACTGAGCACGGCGCTTCTCGGTGGTCTTGATGGGTCCCTTGCCATCAATTGGGTTTCCAAGAGCATCGACGACACGGCCGAGCATCTCAATTCCGACGGGAACATCGACCTGTACTCAGTAAGCATTATGCCAGCTTGGCATGGTTCTTCTTGAAACTCACAATCTCTCCGGTACGCTTGACAGTCTCACCCTCCTTGACCAAACGATCAGAACCGAAAAGCACAACACCGACTTGACCAGCTTCTAAGTTCATGCACATGCCCTTGACACCGGATGCGAACCTGCAGTAATTGTTTAGCCAGACCTTATCTCCTCCTGGATACGTAGCACTTACTCAACAAGCTCCTCAGCCTGGACATTGCTCATACCGTGGACACGAGCGATACCATCACTGTTACAGACCCCCAGTCAGCACTTCCTTTTTTGTTTGTGACCCCATATGCAGCTGCTGTTGCTTAATGAGGGTTTATGTGTTCATCAACGTACCCGACAGACAAGACACGTCCAGTCTCGGCAAGACCGGCCTCATCACGCACACCTCTAATTCTCTGTTCGAGTATCGACGAGACTTCGGTAGGCGTTGCCTTGTCGGCCGATGCGTAGCTTCGGATTTGGTTGGAGGCAGCGTTGAATGCTGCTGGGGAGGCTTTTCGTCCCTGTAGATGATGTTACGTTAGCCGAGAGTAGAGGCCGAAAAGCCCAGGGCGAGCTGTTGAAGCTCAACAAACAGCTCTCAACCACCGCCTGCCACCAGCCCTGTAACTCAATTGAGCGTGCAGATGCTGGGAGATGGCCATTGAGGGTATCGAGGTCTATTGAAGCTTGGTAGAAGGGCCTGGGGGATGGTTGATGGGTACGTACCGCGGTTCTGGCAGAGATTGCGCCCACCCGGGGGGCAGCAGTCTTCAGCGCTTGACGGAACATGATGACCAGACTCTAAGTGTGAAGGGAAAGAGGAAAGAATCAATCGCAGGCGCAACTGATGGAGAGGAGATGGGAGATGGGAGGTGTTGTGTTGGTATGAGGACCACTCTGTTAGATGCAAAGATTCGACGAGCGAAGGTTGACATGAAGCAAATGAAGCTAAGGCCGCTAGTCACTTTAGGGAATGAATTATGGAGCGGCCCAAATTCCCCGAGTTATTCCGGAACCTTTCCTTTCCTACCCTACCTTACTCCTGAGTACCGTTCCTTTTATTTCATTTTCACATTTACATTTACATATATGTCTTCATAAAAATCAATACCTTTATTTCTTGTATTTTAGTGTGAAGCTATTTTCAAGATCTATCTCGTAATTGTATAATACTGCATACTTCGTTCCCTTCCATTTTCACGCGTTTCCTCCTATGATCAAACAAGTTGGTTCCCGTTCCTCTATCCCTTTTCGTCCCTTCCCTTTCATCCCCTTTCTCACTTCTTCTCGTGAGTAAAGCCTTACATGGCTTAGCTAACAAGCTACTCTGCTCACTCCTATATGAAGAGGGGGTACTTCATCATCATTTAGGTGCTGTACGAGTACTGCACGGTTTTTAGTTTGGACGAATTCAAGCAAAACATTTCCACCTATCTCACTGCATTTGAAATATCTAAATACAACATGAAAGGTTCAAATTCCTATTTTAAAATCAACCCGTTTACCACTGAAGCCAGGAGTGCGGATTCGTGCTATTTGAGAGAAGGGCTGTGGCGTCTATCTTGCAGAAGCCATATTCGTCTGTTGCAGAGATGAAAGTATATCGCCAGTTTGAGACCAAATGCCTCAACGAGCCGAAGCGATGGCATGCCTGATTGAAGGACTGCTCAAAGTGCTAGAGCGTGGTGCAGCATCTTTGTTTTTCAGCAGGAGCGACTGGCAACAGCGGTCACCTTGAAGAAAATCAATCTGAACTCTACATCTGCCAACACTCACTACTCCTACATTTTCCTTTGGAGACAAATTTGAGGAAAAAAGTATCGAATACGCCCATCATTCCCTTTCATCCCTATAATATATTTCTTCTGCCCTCTTTCCTGGTATTGTTTCTTCGGTTTTAGTTTAGCCGCCGAGTCCACTCAATCAGAGAGTTAAATCCATTTACTCGGCTCAGAACTGGTAATCCTAAAAAGTTCGTTGTGAATCCTCAACCGCTCACCTGGGTCGAGGCAGACGATGTTTTCAACTAGACGTACAACAGCAATCTCCTCACTTCTCATTCGGAACCGCTCCAGCATCAATCTTGTCCGGACGTATATTAACCCCCTAACCAAAGCGTCAATACGGCGCCTTCAAACCGGTTTCGTCCCTAACGATGTCGAGAGTATTATCACTGGCCTGACAATAGGTGATGAGCTTCACAGTGGAAGATCCGATCTCATCTGGCCCTCGCCCAGACCAATCATCCCGTCAGGTGCCATGCAAAAAGTTGGGGTTGTTCCTCCATATCATTATGGGTCAAGATTTGAAAGAGTTCGCTATTGGCAAGACATTCCACGTTGGAGACAAGTTACAGAGCAGCAGTTTTTATCCTATGGATGGAATGTAAGTGATTTCGAATGGCCAAAACGAGTAAACTTAATATTTTACAACAGACCAAAACAGACATTCATGGAAAAGATAAGCTTGCCAGCTTTCTCAATCAGGTTTTACCCGATAATATTCCACGTAACACAGTGTTCAACCACTCCAAGACTCGCAAGGCTTTCGTCGAAGATGTGATTGCGGGCTTTGACGCTGCTTCGATGTCAGTTTGGTTGACACCTCACATAATGAGCCTCATCGATGTATGCTTCCCAGCATTCATTTCCTTATTCGAAGTATCTCACAAATTCTGAGACATTCAAATACTCCCGGTTCCAAGTTTTCCCTGGTTAGGCAACGCTGACCCCGAGAACTTGCAGTGGAGTAACCCTCTGGATGACCCTCTACGCAGACAATACATCCCCATGGAGTCGGCTCTCCTTCCCAACCATCCCATGCTTTCACTAAATTCCCTGCAAAAACCACTGGATTCTCCGTGCCATGGATTGATCCATTGGTATCCGGACAAGGTTCTTTTCCTACGTCAGTCATCCTTTATTGTCTCGTTACAGATGACTGATTCTCAACCTTCAAGCAACTTCCGTCTGTCCCCTCTATTGTCGATATAGTACTCGTTCATATGCTATTGGCGACGATACCGAAGCCAGTATCAAAGCCTCTCCCACACACATCAATGCCCATTGGAATACTGCTATTGAGTACATCAAAGAGAACCCAGCCATCCAAGACATCGAGATTGGTGGAGACTCGTACCACCTGACGCCAGAACAACTGAAGTTTATCGGAGAAGCCTTGCTCAATATCGACCACGTCCGTCGTTTCCACTTTACTACCAGAGGCCTTGCAGCCACGCCCTCTCGAATTCTAGATCCAAACGACACCTGGACAGATACACTCATCCAAATTTCAAAGCTAGGCCGAAAGATGGGAAAGCACGTCGCAATCCAGACACATTTCAACCACCCTAACGAGTTCTCCTGGGTCACTCGCGAAGCAGCACAACGGCTCTTTGCCAACGGCGTAACAGTACTCAACCAATCCGTCCTTCTAAAAGGAGTTAACGACAGCGTCTCAACGATGAGCGCCCTCATCCGCGAACTAGCAGACTGCAACATCAAACCCGTAAACCTTCTCTCCCGCTTCTTCCCGTATCCCTCTTCTGATACATCTCAGTATTACGTCTCTCAATGCGATATGGCCAAAGGCGCTGAAGACCTCCGCACGCCCCTCTCGACTGTTCTCCATCTCGAGACCCAACTCCGCGGCAGCATCGCCGACTTCTTGATGCCGCAATTCGTCGTGAATGTAAGCAATTCGCTAATTCCGACATGGTCAACTTTCTTCCAAGTATCTTTTCAATTTCTCGGGACTTCTGAGATATGAGAGAATCGGGTATATTTCTATATCAAGCAATGCTGACCTTGCAGCTCCCTGGCGGTGGAGGTAAGCGTTTGGCGGCCAGTTACAAGAGCTATGACCGCAGGACTGGAATATCGACGTTTGTGGCACCTGTCGTGAAGGGCCAGAGTAACGAGAATGAAGTTTACGAGTATTTCGACCCGTTGCATTCGCTGCCCGATCTGGAGCCGCTGTCCCGGGGTTTAGTTTTTAGTGGAATTTAAGCTCCTTGTAAAGTACAGTACAGTAGCAAAATTGGAAAAACTCTTGAATTGGAATGCACATTTTACAACGCAAAGGAATCTTATGATATACAGGTCATCAGGCCGTAACGACCACGCTTAATCTAATGTACCAAAAACGAGAGAGTATATTCATCATCCAACACCGCCGCCTATCCATCCACTTTTCACCAAACCCAAAGAAAAAATTCATTCCATTCAAACCTCTTCATCGCTCTCCTCGCCTAATAGCTCGCCTTCATCGTCATCCACCACCGCGTAATCGCCTCTGCCTCTAGCAAAGCTATCTCTCGTCGTAAATCTCGCGCCTCTGCTCCTGCCAAAAGCTCCGCTGGCTGAGCGCCAGAGACTGGCGGCGAGCAGTGGGAGGGCTTGTGCGACGGCCACGATGCCGGCGACGACGAGGACGGGATATTTGATCCATGGCGCTTCGCCATCGAATGATGCTGTGAAGTAGTTAGCAAACATCCTGTTTGTAGAAACGGGGGATTGGGCTTACATTGTTCCCCAAGTCTAATCTGGCCGAATTTAGAAGCCCAGTTGCGCCAGACCCAGTATCCGGCACCAGCAGCCACAGCAATGGGGATAACGATAGCGAAGAAGATGCCAACACCGGAGGGGCCATGCTTCTTGTTGAATTCATCTTCATGCCCTGGGCACGGGTGGGGCGTGCTGACTTCGAATAGAGTACCACCTTGGCAAGTGTCCGTGGTGAGTTTCCTGTAGCCTGTAGGTTCGTAATACAGTTTTTGATCGGGATCCTCGGCGCACTGCAGAGAATGATCTGCGGGGGACAGACCATCAACAAGGGCACAGGAGCCGTCGGATTGGCGCTGGTAGTTGAAGTCGCTGCATAAGGTTAGCTAACAAATTTAAAGGAATAATATGAGGAAGACTGACCACTCGTAATCTCTTCTTGCGCAAGTACAATTCTTTGCAACTTCGTGTAGACTTGGAATCATGCGGCCGTTGTAACAAGTGCTGTCGATCCTCTTGCGGTGGTATTGCGAAACATGCCCGAAAAGGCAGTCATCCTTTTGGTTTGGGTGTTGGGGAGTCCAGAGGTAATAATCACCCGCTTCAACATTCTCTTCATCTAGCTTGCATTGATTATCTGTAAGACCCGTGAAATCGAGATTGATGGTGACTAAGTCGCCGCCATCTTTGGCCCACAGAAGGAAGTTTCGGGAGTTGTCGCTGGGGACGGTTGTGATATCGTCTATTCGGATCGCGTGGTCTGAGAATGTAAAGTCCTGCCAGGTCTTGCCCTCATCCAAAGTGAAGTGAACAACATCCGTAGCTTCACCATCCTTGACGATGACAACGATTGAACCCTGGTCGCCGTATTCCCACATGTACTTTCCCTTCTTGACCGCTATCCAGTTTATACCACCATTCGAAGTCATGAAAGTGTCTCCATCGTCTTTCGTAAGATACTGACCGACATTACCAGTAGCAAGCATTAGACCAATGGCGGAGGAGGACGAATATGTGTGGGACTTGTCTGATCGTTCCGTGTAGCCGTGAATGTTAAGAGAGCAATCCTTGACGCTACCCTTGCAGCCAAATTTCTTGCCATCAGCATCTACAGCTGGAGGTGCTAGGTAATTCCATTCAGCGCCATCGTTGTGGGTGATTTGCGTTTTCATCTTCTTGCCCTCTTTCTTGTAATCCTTGGAATTGTAATTCTCGACTGTGTTTACCATGGCGACCCCTTCGAGCCCAAAGGTTTTCTCGAAGTCAACATATCCAGCACGATCTCGATCAACAGCTTCCAAAGTCTTGACGTAGGAGGTACCATTAGAGTTGCTTTTAATGATAGTTCCATACTCAAAGCCCGGCTCGCCTTCGACAGTCACATGCATGAAAACTGAATGTGTTGAGCTATCGAGGACGGTATACGCTACTTGATGGGGTACCTCGAAATTGTGAGGGAATTCAGCATCAGCGAAATTTCGCCCATCGACACTGGCGTCGACCTTCAGTGACTTGCGCTCTGAGTCTTTGGTGGCGACGACAATGAATTCCGACATGGTGGCGTAGTCTACAACGTCCGAGAAATGAACTTTCGGAGGCTCCTGGAAGAAGTCTTCACTCGAAACAAGTTGCCAGGGGTTGTTACCGTCATCATTATTGCGTTCCTTCTCGCGGACCTTGCAATAGATGAGTTTATCCTTTTCGTCGGTGTCCTTGTTCTTGCCAACCTTTTCGGGAGAGTCAAAATAAAGGCTGTGCTCCTCTTTCACAAATTGGCACTTGTCAACGTAGCGTTGCATGGTTTTGAAGCCATCGTCGCCTCGGTCTCGGGTGACGGAGGCAATAGAGTGACATGTCTCTTTTGTATCACACTCCTCTGCTCCAGTCCAAATTATCCAGTCTTTGTTCTTCCAGTGGAAATTCATGACTGGCAAGTCTTCTCTATTTGGTGGCCGAGGGGCGTCGAAAGACCTTATATGGTTTCCACGTTCGGTCGAGTAGAACACCTTTTTCGTGGGGGTAGTAAAGAATACCACATCTTTGAAGTGTGGATGTGGATAGATTGATTCTATCTTCTCGTCTTCCAGGATCTGCTTCCAGGTTTTGCCGTGATCATGAGACAGAAAGACGCCCGCATCAGTGCGGGCAAGAAGGGTTTCATCGTCACCAGTGCTTATATCGGTTCTCTCAAGGTAAACAATTTGCCGGAATTTACCGCCTGGGATGGCCTGCTGGTTTTTAGAAATTTTGCCCGAAGCTGGTTCATGGATGCCGCCCGTGTCTCCACACTTCCATTCTTTCAATTCATCCTTTTTGATGCCCCCCTTACACTTATTCTCGGGAATTTTGCGCCACCCAGAAGACCCCTGGAAGGTATCGTCGGGTGAAGCCCCCTCCTTACACGCATCTTCCGGGCGGATCAAAGCTGCACCAGGAGCGAGATGACATTCCTTGCGATCCGCACTTCGAACAAAGTTATAGTCACATTCGAAATCCTCATCCGCGCATTCGCAAGGGTCTGAAATAACTTCGGGATCTTCGAAAACCTTCTTGAGAAAGCAATCAGCATCAGGTTTTCGCCGGCTGTACGATTGCTTATGACCCATGACACAGGTCGGGTTACCATCCTCATCAACTCGGGCTGGCCAGTCTTCCATGTCCTTTTTCTTACACTGAGCTTCGTGCATGCCGTCAAAGTCGATAGCGATGATGTAGCCGGCAGGATTGTCCTTCTCGCCGTCGATTGCCTCAAGCAAGAATTTGAGACTGGTGGAGTCTTGAGTGGTTGTCAACTGGAGCGGCCTCACTTTCATGCCAAGATCGACCTTTTCCCAGTCCTTTCCGTGATTTATTGAGTATCGAATTTCGTCCGTCAGGTCATTGTGCTCATCCTTGATTGCAACTAAAATAGAACCTTGGTCTCCGAATTCGTACTTATGAGGCCCTTTCCGTGCCAGTCGCCACGTTAAACCAGCATTATCAGAAACGTAAAGGTTGCCGTCATTGTAGTCTTTGAGCTGGTCTCCAGTATTGCCAACACCCATAATAAGGCCTGGAGCAGGGCTGGAAAAGACTCGGCCAGAATTTGAGAGATCAGTTACCGAGTGAAGATGGAGGGTTTTCCCGTCGCAGGTGATATCATCAAAATTTCGGCCGTCATCGAAACTGATCTTGGATATAATCTTCTTCCTCATACCGAGATCCTCGACATCTTTCGGATTGTCGACAACATTTACCAAGACGATTCCCTGTATTCCAGAAACCTTCTCAAAGTCCACGAGACCCCATAGGTTTCTATTTGTATGCTCAATATTTCGAGTAAAATATGTTCCGTTTGAATTACTGCTGAGGAATACGCCCATCGGTTGGGAAGGTTTGCTGGTCATAACATCAATCTGAATGCTATAGTTGGTCCCTTCGAGAATTGTGTACGCCTGCTCCGTCAATTTGTGGTCATGCGGGAAGATTGCTCGATGCCACTTGACAGTATCGTCAGAAACATACATAGCCATCTCGTCGGTGCCTGGCGCAGTTGCAGCAGCAATCAAGTAGTTTGTGACCACGGCCATGTTGATGATACCCGGAACAGTCCGCCCTGGCTCGAGTTCTGGTTCGAATTCCTGTATGGTGCCCGCCTCGAACTCGAAGAAATCATCTGAGACGAGGAGGCGAAAGTCTTTCCTCCAGGGAGAGAATCGACCCTTCACAACGCATAGAATCCTGTTTGCATCCTTATCCGCATCTCCAGTTGTAAATTGCGGCGATGATTTAGCCCAGTGGCAGCCAACAGTATCAGACCGCAGTATCTTGGGGTCCTTTGAGAATCCATCCGTAGTATATAAAGTCTATCAATAAGTCAGTACAGCTCTCAGCACTACGCCTTGCAGACGGCATACCACTTCCTCGCAGAATATCCCCGTACAGTCCATCCCATTGAAAATAATTCGATCTGGATCCCCAGCATGATATGTCAGAGCCTCTCTGAATATGGTCGCCTGCGCATCTGTAGAGAACTCCTCCCACGTCTTGCCCCGATCACTAGTCCGATAATGCGTGGTATCGGTTGTAATGATATACGCTCTTTGATGATCATCAGGATGCATCGATAACTCCAAAAGCTTTCCCTTTGGAACCCCGTCCACCGGATCCCAGGTTACGCCAGCGTCCTCTGAGCGGTAGACGTCCCTATCGAGCTCGCTCTCGAACAGGATTACATCGGAGTCCTCGAAGTAATTCAAGTTGAAGGGGATGAAGTCAAACTTCTTAATATCGACTTTCGGGGCATCTTTCTTTGCCCAGGCCTTTGAAAGAAGGGCGCTGGACAGCAGAAGGTTCCGCCACTGCAGCCTCATGATCGCGAGTTGAAATTGTGGAAGCGCATCAAGCTTGCTTGGTGCTTGTCAGACGGTAGGAAGGGCGGTTGAGTGAGGGGAGGGCAAAATATTAATATTCGTATCTCGGCCGTTGGATTGGATTTGGATGGAGGATAGAGGAGTTGTGAACAGGACAGGTTGGATACTGTCAAGTTGGTACGGTACGGAGGTATTGCCTTGCAGCGTCAGCTCCTGGCGTTTCGGGCGATTTCACAGGTTGACAGGGGTGAGTGGGGCAAGTGTCGCCTCTTCGCCTCCTCGCCGCCGAAGGACCTATTTTCATATTACAGTCTTCTTTATCAATTTTTAAAAATCTAAGTCATGTCGTCGTACTGAACAGTCAGTGAGTCAGTCAGTGCACCAATCTGCAACTGGTATGTTTCATATTCTACTTAGACAAAGAGCGTGACACTTGGGAGCAAGTCAAGCTTCTTTATGCGGATTCAAACCAAGGCTTCAGTGCAAATGCGAATAGAAGGTAGCCCTTCTTGAAGATTCCCACAAGCAATACGCCTAACTACTTCAAAATCTCAAGTCAAGTCATATAGCACGGGGACGGTTGGAGAAGGCGAATAAGAGAATCGAATATATTATAATCAATGAGAGTGGTATCAAGCCCAACCTGATGCGACACATGCTATCCTGCCACAAGCCATGCAGCATCCAGGACTCCTTTGCCCCCGCTAAATTATATCAATACAATCAAATGCTCTAGTGGTATCCATCTAAGTCGCTTTCCTTTGAGAGCTCTTCACTCTGTTCCAAATTCTTTTGACGACTCCGTCCTCCTTCTCTAAGGGGCCCCACCCATCTGGGCCCCCAAATGGACCCCTGCTTTCCAACTTCTCATCTATATCATCCTCGGTCGCCAGATCCGCTTCCTTGAGAGGGGCCTTCGTCGTTTGCCATCCATATAGCGTCGTCTCATCTGCTCGCAAATCCGGCCGCGTCAATGTCATCCTCAATGTCATCTCTCTGCTGCCTGCCATTGCTTGTGTGTAGCCATCCTGCGACTTCACCACCGTAGGTTTCGTAATACCAAGGTGCGAGTAATCGGCCGAGGTCTTGCTGCTTTTAACACCGCTGGGTGCAGATGCAGAAGTCGCAGTTCTCGGTGGAGGTCGGCAGGCAATATCGATACCTTCAGGTGTAATCGGTGAGTCGAGGTCAGGCATTGAAATGTCATCGTCGAATAGGGACGCTGCATCATCCAGAAATGAGATGCCACCGTCTGTAGCAAACGAGCTCTTATAACCAGCGGCGTCCCTCGATGACCGTCCCTTCAATGCTTGTTCCTTCGATATTCGTCTCTGGGGGTTGTTCTCCTTGTCTGTCTCATCTAATGCAGGAAATCCAAACTCGATTGCCTCGTCAAACTTCTGCGGCGAGGCCAGGTATACTCGTAGCTTCAACCGTGCCTCGGGGTCTTGATAATGTTTTGCGTTGGGATCTATCGACGACACCGAGCTCTGTGTAACATGTTTCGGTTGTATGAGGGAGAGTGCTCGAGACTGTTGTCGATTGTGACTACTGTGGCTGCTTTGAGGCTCACTTCTAGGAGGGCGAGGACTGTGGTGTTGTAGTGACGGAAGGGGGCCCTTCCCGAATGGTTTTTTAGAGATTGACATTTGTCTGCGAAAGGATGGTCTCCTGGCACTCGTTGGTGTAGGTATGACAACTCCATCGAGGTTGGCATGGTAATCATCCAACGCTAAGCGCAGATCCAAATCACTTTCCTCATCCATCCACCGAAAGCTCTCATACATAGCAGCGGTCATGCTGCTTTTTCCGTCCAGGCTGTGTCGACTCGAGGCAATGCTCCTCGGGGTTATAGGTGTTGTAGGAGCAGAGGGTACCGACAGGTTTCGTTTTACTTGACGTTGTTTAGCTTTATAGACTGACTCGTCCGCCGCGTCGAGAATCACGCTCTCCCTTAAACGTCCAGCCAATATGACCTGTTCCTCCTGCGTGAATTGTTGCTTTTTGATCTTGTCTGGTAGAGTTAAAAACCACGATGCCTCACTACTGGTGACCGAATGTTGCTTTGCGAGCTTTCGTAGTCGTCCAGAAGGTTTCCGCGGGGGTGAAATCATTGGGGTATTCAAGCCTCGACGATCTGCTATCGAGCCCTTTCGGGTTCTTTGTATAGGTAGCTCATTAAGTGCATTGGTTCTGCTGGTTTGTGCAAATCTCAATCGCTCCAACGTTGAAAAGTACTAACAGAGAAGGATTGTCAGTTTCAGTGCAGAGCCAAGGCAAAATTGAAATGAGGAAAACTGTTTGAAGCTATCGCGGCCTGCATGTGATGGCGCAGACAAGCTGCATTGCGCTTTGGGCGTGTGAGGTAAATACACCGCTATTTTGCAATTTTGGGTGTAGCATCTTTAACGGCGTCGAATAGCTCAAGCCAGTGATGACTGGGGAGGACTAACTCCCGGACCAAATAATGCCAAGATCCGAGATAGAGGTTGAACGTCAACCCAAAATTAGGAGGAAGATGGGAAAGTCCAAGGCATCAATAATTGACACCCCCTAGCTCGAATGAAGTTGTTGAGCGTATGAATAGAAGTAAAACTGCAGCAGGTCTACAGTTTTTACAGACACCCACTCAAGCACGATAGTCCTGATAGCTTTCCTTTCTCCCCAGCTTCCCGTGCATTACCCCACTCCGTTAAGAATATTGTATCACATACCTTTCTTCGTACAGCAAGTGGCAAAGCGTCGAACTCGGCCTCGGTGGTTTCGAAACCGGTGAATTCCTTCATGTTCTTCCTATATTGTGGTGTAGAGGGCAAACTGCGGGAAGAGCTGGGCCGGTCGAATGTCTGGGCGTAAAGGGTTCGAGGGGTGAGGATGGTCGAGTTGGGATCCGTGGATGAGCTGGAGAGGGATACTGATGAGGTATAGATAAGATCCAGCGGAGGAATGTCCTCATGTCTGCCACGTCCTGATGGGCGCATTGGCGCCATTGAATGCGTCGGAGAAGAGGGGTAAGGAGAGATATTGCTGGCGTAATAAGGAGCAGGAACGCAGCTTTCGTGAGACTCATGCAATGCAATGTGCTCCCGAAGGTAGGTACTTTTGTTGATATGTATAGGCACGGAGTATGGTATGGTATGTACGGGAGCATCAATTCGCCTATTATTATTGACCAGGGCCAGGGCAGGGCAAGGCAAGGTGCAAGGGAAGGGGAGGGGTACCCACAATCACAAGTACTCCAGGGCCAGGGTACGAGTACAGTGAATCTGACAGGCACAGTTCAGCGAACCGCTGGAGACAAATTTGGCAAAAACGTCAAAAACACGTTGGCGCCGGTGCTCCTTCAAGGAACTGCTCCTGGCTATTGGTGGGTTCACTTGGAGTCTTGGACGTGTCGAGAAGTGAGGGACGAACTGTATTTTGCCATGCTGGCCGTTCGTGTCAAAAGACACAAAATGCAGTGTGATGAGGCACGACTTGTTGATGTAGACGCGCGATTTGCTCCAATGAGCGCTGTGTTCACAATGCCATTCAATTTTTACTACCAGTAAGGAGCCGCGTCTCCAGGCCCCAGGGTCCTGTAGGCTGTTGGGCCACAGCATACCTGGAGACGCCCTGTCCTCTCCTCTCCCGTCCCCGTCCTCACTGCTTAAAAAGGGCTAAGAAGGAGTCGAGTGCTCTACTCTACTCCGTTCGGAGCGTAGTCGAGCTTTTCTTTTTCTGAGAATCGCCAGCTACTGGACTGCTTTGGGTCAGCAACAGGGTTTATATGCAAGGGCCATGCATGTCAACTGCATCGATAGAACAAATTTGGGTAAATTTACGAGCTTCTTTCTGATAACCATCGCGAGCAATTATTTAAAGCGAAATCTTCAATATGGAATACTTCGTGGTTCTCCAACTCTCTGGGATTCTAGGATGTGATGTGGCATGATATCATCCCTATCCGCAAGTCAAGCGCTCAGTTCTATTTCGATATCCCGCTTTGCCATACGGAGAGCGGAGTACGCAAAGCAGGTCTGTGCAGTTCACCCTCATGAGACGAGGACGAGTTCATCGGAGATATGCTCATATTATTTGAGCCTTGTGCCTCTTAGGCAAGAGGATAATTTAGCATTATTATTTGGCATAGCGGGAATAATTACGGTACAAGGGGTTCACGCTAAGCCTTGGGCGGCCCACGAGGCTGCAATATGTTGCATTTTCGGCTGGTTGCCGAACTATCTATATTGCATGACAAATTGGCTCTGTCAAATCAGCGAATACGGAGTAGAGCGTGTAAAAAGGGGCTCGCCTAGAGAACTGTTACGAAGTATTACGAAGTATTATCTGCCTTTCCCCCCAGGCTTGCGAAAGATGTTGAAATTTGACCTCGAACCGCTAGTACAAGTTATACATACAACACGGAACGGAACGGCAGAGACCATTGGTAGCAAGCCACTCATTACATTTCCCGTACTCGGATATAGCATACGAGTCTACAACGTATACTTTACTTGAGCATACGGTTTCTGAGACTGCTCTAATTTGATGATTTCAATACAGCCGCCCCATGAGTACTTATCACTACGTTATTGCTGCGTTCTGCCTTGCCCTGAAACATAGACACAATTGCTCTGCTTGTCACGGATCCTTATTGCTATCAAGGCCTGTTTTTCCCGTTACTATTGGGCGAGCTTATAAGTTAGCGGCAGGCTTGCCAAGTAGCAACCCACCACGTCATGTACTACACGGCATAATGCATCTTCAAGGCTCAAGCAGGTACTTCGGACACGAACCGGTTACCGGTGAGAGGCTAAGGAAGCCAATAACCTGCTGCAGCCTGTTCGGCCTGAAGTACTATGCCGCTCCCGCAAACATGGTTGGGGTATGCCAGGCACGTAGCCGTTACTACTCGCTTTTTCCATAAGTCTGACTGTCCCACTGTTTTCACTCCATATTTCCATACTCTCCGCCACTTAAAGAGCTCAGATCCGACGATTACAGGACCTTTGAATACAATCTTAAAGTGAGAATTCCAAGCGTGGGCCTTTATCTTATAGTAATGCTAGGGTAAAGAGCCAGTCAGACCTGTAGCATCCTATAAGTAGTGGATTTATAGTGGGACAGTCAGACTTATGGAAAAAGCGAGTACTCTCCAGACTTGGTGGGAGACTTGAAACCGGCAAGTTGGATGTGCAATAAAGATACGGGCAGAACGCGCTAAAAGCTTAATAATTCAAGTCAAATGTTTGCATTGAGTCTACTAGCAAACTCAATTCTGAAATAATGGCGTGTTCCTCGTTGATAGTAAGCATTTTAGCTCAACGCGACCCCCATATATATTTCTCGAATGTCCGCAGCATAGAGTATCCACAAACATGAAACTCTTACTACGTACCTCATGGAGTGCTTAGCGCTGAGCTACTATAGAGTATGTCTTCCGGCGTGTACTCGCTTTTTTCTTAAGTCTAATAGTGGAGACTATTTTTACTCCACAACTTTATACTCTCCGCCACTAAAAGTGCTTAGAAATAATACATAACAGGCCTCTCTTAGTTTAAGATTGCTTAGGCCCGCTATATCTTTGGTATCTAGGGATTTACAGTAGGGGTATAGAGCTAGTCACGTATGCGGGATCTATCCATTCCACGCTAAACAGTCTCCACTGTTAGACTTAAGAAAAAAGCGAGTAGGCAAGATAACGACATCTACAAGTACTAGCTCGGAGATGTCCTGCGAGCTAAGTCCGATTCCAAGATTAGTACTACGGTACCTGGTGGTACTCGTACTAATCTTCAATCTGTCTTGTGTGACTGACATGTTGCACAGGTACCAAGTGGATAGAGGAAGATGCAGTGAAAAGGGGAAACAGTACACAGATCCGTTGTCAAGCTCCGAGGTTCGAAATATGCCTCTTTATCTTCGTACTGTACGGGCATCACTTGGAACAGACTAGTAATCGTTCACCGCTTTGCTCCTCCTCAGCCGCGGCCATTCCTTCAAAGTTGCACATCTCTTCCCCATGAAGCTCGCTCGCGAGTGCAGCAACGCTTTCTGCAAAGTCAGTGAAGGGAGTCGGAGATGTGTAGAGCTGGTGGAGTTAAAACGAAAACGAAATGTATTTGGAATCAACAGGTTTAAAACACCCCCGCAGTTCCTCTTGCTATGTCTTTTATGAACGGGGTACGGATATATGAGCGGAATCACAAATACAGCAAAGTCCGAAGCTTTCCAAGTACCGTACTCTTGTGGCGGGTCAAGGACTGGCATCATCGTTGACTATGCGGCTTTCTAATAGCAAAGCGGAAGGTTGAAACCCACCAGCAAACTCTCATATCTCTTGGCACGTTCCTGTCCCTTCGAGCCTTTCTTCAGTTCAGCGACGAGTAGAACAGCCGAGAATGTGGTCTCCCAAAACTGTTTACCCTTTCTTCTAGGACCGGTCCTACACAAATTCAATACTTCTTTCTATTGATGTTCCCCGGACTCTCAAGTGACACTGTTCCGGAAGATCCGTGAGAGCCAGGAAGCTTGAACTGGACAGAACTCTCCAATATACCCCTTTCCTCAGCAGCCTAGTCAGCTCCACCACAAAAACAACTCCACCCACAATGTCACCAACTCCCATCATTCCCGCATCATCGGGCGTCAAATGGTTATTCTCCAATCTCAAACCTCAAGTGGGAACGCCTGGTGTCTGGAAGCGAATCCGTTCACAAGGCATGGCACAGCAAATCAAGCAAAGAAAATCATTTATATCATCCATCATTCTATATCGAGCCCATATACGTTGGGTAT
>QGML01000216.1:0-23002 GCA_007825375.1 Lachnellula willkommii | reverse complement strand
CCCCCCCTCTTTCTTCATTTCAAACACAACCCCCCCTTCAAAACAAAACAAATGCGTAAAAAACATGATATTAATTTACTATACTATATATTCCTCGCTTGTGGAAAAGCAAGGGAAACAAAAAGCAAAAAGCAACATGCTAATATTTTTCCTTTCCTAACAGTGGCAAAAAGCTCAAAGGCGCCGGTACCGGAAAAGCCGAGCTGAAATGCACGGAAGACGTGTGGACGAATCCGGATTGGGTGTTGGGACAGTTGTATCGCACGAGTAGTACGACGTGCCAGCCTGCTGAGTTGGGGATTGTGCCTGTGGTTTCTCCAGCTTGATCATGAATGGTGGAGTATCTGTGGGGAGTACTTTGCGGGTTGGGTTGGGTTAGGAAGATGGGATGGGTTTATTCTTTATACGAGTGCTCTATGTACCAAGTAAGGGAAAATAAATAATAGGATTTTTGAAAAGGGAAGGGGGAGGGGGTTGAAAATACAAGCAAACGATGGACTTTTCGTAACTTAGCGGAGAAATGGGATTAAAACAGTTGAGAATAGAAAAGAATACCACGCTTTATCATTCCTCTTACTTGCTTGCTTTCTTGTATTCTTACTCGTTCAAGGCTAAATATCAGGCTGTCCAATAAGTCAGCGGCTTTTAAGCCAGTCACTTCAGCTAAGCCTTTTAGATCAGCCAATTAGCTAAGGCCGTAAAATAAATAAGTCAGTCAGCTAGTAGAATTTAGATCAGCTGCTGATCAGCTATAATATATAAATTTCTAGATTTTAGGGTTAGTTTAGGTAGTAATAAGTGAGGTTTTAGTGATGCTTTTAGTCTAATTCTAACCTGATTTGGACGGTTTTAGCCTGTTTTCCTTATATCCGAGGTAAAAACGCGCGATTATCTATAAAACTTAATTCCTATATAGTGTATATCTTTGTGGGCAACTCTATTATTAATCTTACGCGTATAAGGTAGCCTTATACGCGATTTAGTTGCTTTCTTGCTAGTTTAGCACACAAGTGATATTAGATTTGGCCTGTGCAGCAGCAGCGACGCGTGTACCTCGCGTGCTAGAAGTGGAGATACTCGCGAAGATATACTCTATATAGGAGTTAAGGTAATCCTATAATTTTATTAATCTACTACTAAGATTATTATATCTTCTTGCTTGTAGAGATTAGCTATTCTAATATTTTAAAGAGCCTCTATAAGTAAAGGCGAGCAAATCGCTTAGAGTATTCTTATAGAATATTAAAGACTCCGCAAATAGGAATAACCTTAATTGTAAAGCTATAATTAATAATCATAGAATACGAGCAAATCTTCTCTTCCTGCGTAAAGTAGACTAGAATAGAGAGCTTAAAGCTATTACCTAGGTAGGTAAGATGCTTGAAATGCTTTTATAACTACTTCCTAATGTGCCTCATTCTATTCTAGTGCATTCTTATATATTACTATTTATAGCCTTAGCTGATTAGCAGCTGATCAGCTGTGCTCAGCCAGTCAGCTAGCATAGCGCAACCTCATCAGCCAATCAGCTAGCTCAAAAAGCTCAGCTGATGACTGACTGACTGGCTTAATGGATGGCTTGCTAAATATACATATATAATTTATATAATATAATTAATAGTGATTTAGTGAAGACAAATCAAAATCTATAAACGATTTGTTTATAATACCATATTAGTTAGGATATAAGACCAGTCCCTATATAGTTGACTTTTAATATCCCACGCCAGCTAGCACATTATAAATAAGACTATATCCTAGCTGAGGTCTACCCGCTCGGGAAAGTTAGTAGACCAGGTCCTTTATATTAACTAAACCGGTATGATCTTACCACACAAAACCAAACCCAAATCACCCTCTCTCCCTCCCTCCCTACACTATCCACCCTCCCCTACCCATCCCGCGCGCCCACTTCACCAGCCCATCACAAACTAGCAAACTAATATCTATTACCAAAAATGTAACCTAACACTTATATACTCCTTACTCCTTCCTCCCTACCTCTCCCTCCCTCCATACCTCAAACTCAAACACATCCACATCCACATCGCACCTTCAAGTACAGTCCCAGTACCCCCTACCCTCACCAGCCTAATTTCTATATTTTAGCACCAACACGTAACGCTAGTAAAGCATACTCGTATATAAATAGATAGATGGATAGATAGATAGATATAGATTTGAATAAAGAATGAAGGAAAAAGGAGGTGACTTGGTTTTGATAATATACATGGAATGGATGGAAGTTTAGATAAGGATGTGTGATGTGAAGGGTGATAAGAAAACAGGTTTGCTGGATTAGATGCTTTTATATTTAGGGTACTATTACTACTACTAGATGTAGAAGAAAAGGGAAAGGGAAGGGGAAAGGGAAAAGTAGATGCAAATGCAAAAGCAAAAGTAAATGCAAAACCAAGGCAAGATAAGATAAGGTAAGAAGGCATAAACACACCGTATTCTATTCTATTCCATTGCATTCCATTTCGTTTCATTCCAATTCCAGACTCCATATTCTTCTCACTCGTCTCTACTAAACACTATTTATATACAAATCTCCCTTCCCTTGTCCCCTGCCCCTCTCCCGCCATCACCCTTTCTCTCCCCTCAACCCCTTTCTAACTTCCTCTCTTTCTAATCATAACATAACATGCATTAATCCCTTTACCTTTTCATCCCGCCTTGCATCAATGTCAACGCGTCGAGAAGAGAAAACACAAAGAAAATTGTGGGATATCATAGGTGCAAGCAAAGGAGTTTTGTTAATCTCTCGGTGGGAATACGCTGCGTTTCTATTTATGCCAAAAATATTGATGGGTTGATCTTGGTTGGATGTGGATCTGGTGGTGTTGTACAGTTGGGAGGTATGTGTGGAGTCGGAAGTGGAAGCGGATGCGTAAGTGGTGGTATGCCAGTCAAGTATTTAATCCAGAGCTTTGCGGAGATCGGTCCATTTGCGGGTAAGGGCTTCGTGGGATTCCTGGATCTATGATTCATTGTTAATCATTTAATACCGATTCTGGGTAAAGGGGAAACATACCTCAGCATACATCATCTTAGTCTGCACCAGCGTCTTCTCCATCTCACTCATATCCTCCTCCAACCTCGTATTCTCCTCATGCACCTCCTGATTCCGCTTCATCAACCTATCCATTTCGCTCTTCAACCGAGCTTCAACCTCCTCTGGCTGCTTCTCTACCACATCCCGCAATTCCTTCACCTGCCCTTTCAGACCTTCATTCTCGTCTTTCAACTCCTCATTTTCCACTTTCGTGCGTACGAGTTCAGTGGCGAGTGCAGCGTGTTCGGTATCGTGTGACTCCACACGTTCTTCGAGTCGTCGAACTTTGAGGGATAGAGAGTGATTTGAAGATTTCAGACCTTCGAGTTCTGCCTCTCGGTCCTTCTCCGCACGAGTCTTTTCTTCCCATTCGAGGGTATAGATTTTGATAGTTTCGGGTGTGATTTTTATGGCGCATGCGTCTTGGATCAGGTGATCTGCACGGTAGACTTCTTTGTCGATACTTGCGCCTGAGTTGCCAAAGAAGCCAGATTCGAGTATGGAACCGGAAGAAGGATCCTTGTCAATGTAGACGTCAAAGAGCTTGTCTTTTAAAAAGGAGGTTAGGGCGCCCATATCGTTCATGCCAAGGAGGGTTGCGGCATTCTTTTGCATCAGGACAATGCCGAATTTGAGAATTGCTTCTAGTCCTTCACTGAGGATGAGGTCGTAGATTCGGAGAACGAGTTGAAGGGGGAAGCGGTAGGCGAATAGGGTAAGGAACCATTGCGTGGCATATAAGTGTGGTGTTACTTGGCGACGGTGGAGATGACAATACAGAGCAGGCTCGAAATCCTCTAATAACCGTTCGAATTGATAAAGATGCATATGCAATCCAGGCATATCATTAATGAACAGGTCCCGCAGGTGATACTGGTTCATCAGTCGAACGAGAAGGCAGAAAGCTTCTTCTTCGGGCATCTAAAATTCATCAGTGACTGAGTTCAAACTAACCAAACGGGCCTGCTTACGTTGAATAATAAGGGCATTACAAGAAAGTTCATTCCTTGTGCATACCCCACACCCTCATCAAACAATGCATATGCTTTACACACCCCAAAGAGACCTTCTTGCATGCCGGCACTGGCAGCGAATTTTGAATAACTCGTCCGTGCTCCCAGATCCCTTCGAATAGCCTTCTCAAGTTTATTCAATGAAACCGCATCTTCTTTCGCCTTTGCCTTTTTCTGAGCTAGCGCAGCGGCATGAGCTCTTGCCAAGACTTCGGGATCTTTAGGTGGGGAGGGTGAACGGAGTCCATTTGTCGTTGGGGTAGACTGATCTGAATGTATGGAAGACGCTGAAGACCTTGCTTCTTCTTTCTCTTTGCTACTAAGGGATGTAGCCCCACTGGATGCGCTCATTCTGTCTTTATCCTTGTCTGTCCCACGTGTAACAAGGTCTCTGTAAACACTCTCTAGCTCCTCGTTCTTGCTTTGTGCTAGAACCTGCCATACCACCCCTCGAATAGCATTTGGAATACCAGTTGCAATAGCCCGATTTAGCTCTTCGGCGCTCGTTCGTGCAACTGCTGCCGGACCTTCGTATACGACCGATTGCCACAAGTCCCAATCCACAGGAGCGGAAGGATCACCCATTGCAGACGGCCCTGCCGAAACTCCAGATGCTGTACCAGGAGCCAATGCAGGGTTGACGGTCGCTGGGTTTGGACTCGAGGGGTTTGGTGATACTGGAGGATATGATAGATCTTTATCATCTGCTGTCGGACTAGCCATGCCAAATCCCAGATTTGTACTTTGTCTAATTAGTCCTGTCAGTGCTCCTCCAGGCTTGTCATCTTCGGGCAACTCGGCGATACCAGCTTCTTCTCGCATCCGCAGAAGTTTGAACCGGTCCTTTAAACTGTTCCTTATAGGCCTCGTGCTGGCATTCGTGCTATCTGATTCGTTGCCCTCTTCTAACTTGCTCAGCATCAGCTCAGAGTTGCTTCCAATTGTATTGACCGTGGCTATCGAGGAAGCGGTATTTCTTCTTTCGGTCTTTGGGGAGGGAAGAGGTTGTGGGACATGTTCTTTCGCCGTTGTATTTCGAGAGAGCCAGGAAAAGGGGCTTGTTAACTTTCGTGGTGGAGCTGCTTGAACTGCTGAATGTGGTGCGGAGGCAGGTGGATGTGGAGGAGGCGACCATGGTACTGCTGGTAATTTACCAGAGAGGCCTTGGAAAGATGGTTTTTTAGGATGGAGAGCTGGCTTTGGTTCTTCTACGGCTATATGGAAATTGCATTAGTTGAGCTGCCTGACATGATTGGTTATAGTTCGAATACATACGCTTCGGCTCAACTTCGTTTAATGATTTGCCCTGTTCTGAAATTACCCCTTCTTCATCCAGATTGACATTATCGAGAGATGTAGTTGAGAGGCGATGGGAGGTTAAGAGGGGAGATTTGGGCTGGGGGGCTTCGGGTGTGGGGGCTTCATTTTCGTCATGATTCGTATCGCCGTTCGTTTTTACTTCTGGGACGGATGGAATAGGAGGTTGGTCGGTCTTCGTTTCTTGTGCGCTGGTCTCGCTCTTATTTGAAGACGATCTGCGTTTGGTGAGAGATCGGGTCCTGACGAGGGTGGCAGTTTGAGCAGATTGAATGGCTGCTGTGTCATTTGCATCCTCGAATTCGTCCTACCATCAGCAAGAGTTTAGGATTAGTGAAGCTCTCGGTGGTACTGGAATGCAGGGCAGGTCCGGTTCTCAAGAGACAGACAACTGGAAGGATTGCACAGGCAGATAGATACGTACATCCTCACGGTCTGAGAGGTCGGCCAGGGCATTCTTAATATCCTTCGCAGAGACAGGCTCTGCTGTCTCTTCATGCTCGTGGTCGGACATGATGTGATATCTTCTTCTTTGGGCCTTGTGAAAGGCAATGTGGCTGCGAAGAGAGGTGGTTGATATCTTCAAGATGCCATCAAAGGAGACACGCGGGTGCCCGCAGGAACGGATGCGGTGCAGAGGATGGGAAGCTCTTGATATGCAGTGTGGTGATTGAAGTGTGGTCGGAAGGGTGGTGTATTACTATCGAGGACTCGAGGATGATGTTGAGTGACGTTGTTTGGTTGCTGGTTGCTGGTTGTACTGGACCAGCTGGTACCTGAGAAGTAGTAAATTGATTTATTTGGTTTGACACAGGGGGTAGGGGTAACACGCGTGCTGGGCCGGGCTGGGTTGTCGCTAAATATCCAAGTGGAACGGAACCTTACAGTAAGGCAAGGCAAGGCAAGGCAAGTGCAAGGCAAGTGCAAGGAAGGCCTGGAAGGATTGGAAATTTGATATGAATGCAGATGCAGAGATGAGATTTATGTACGGTAAATTGTTTTCACCTCTGTTATTCATACCGTATCATACGGTACTGTAGCTGTTGTGATTGTGGACATACAGTACAATAATCTCACAGATCCTGAGTGATTTTACCTTACGGAGTACTCGTACTTTACAGCAGTTATTGTTGCCAGATGGTCAATCACATGCACGTAAATTCATCTGCAGCTGCACCGCCAATGGGGTTGGGTCAATCAATCTATTCGGGACACTACTCCGGAGTACAGTACCAGTACATTCTGGCTAATGATTATTAATGAAGATGCTCTCCGTACTCGAGTACTGCTCAGAGATCCGGCTGGAAAGGGGAAGGGCAGGGAATAGAGTACCCAGGTAGGTAATCAGTTCAACGCTTCAAAGCATCAAAGCTCGAGCGCGCCGTCGCCGTTGTGAAAAAGAAGGCGGAAGGCGGAAGCCACACAAACGCGTCGGACCAATTAAATGGCTCGAGCTGCGCATTTCAATCGGTTCCAAAAAGGAGGGGGGGAAAAAGATATGGAGATCCCGCAGATCCCGTGACCGGGGTGGGAGGTCACGTTTTACAGCAGGGTGGAGGGTGTCGAATGTACAATGTACAAATTACCGGTAATCTTATTAGGTTCGTGGATTTCTTAGGTTGAGACCATACTCGAGTACCTAGGTATTGGTAGCAACTTATTAGAATGGTAAGTTTGGGCACTTACTAAGTTGAGGACCTTTGGAATTCAAGTGATGAAGATCGCAGTCTGTTTTTATTAAGTATACTCTCTAATACCAACATGACTTGCATTAGAAAAGTCCTTTGACACCACTTATAATGTCTCAGGCGGAGGGGGACATTAAAGAAATAGAAAGACCATTCGAGTACCATTTGTTCTGTAGCTGTTTTACTTCTCTTGGAAGTTATAGACGATCTCCCGGTGGAACCCGCAAGGCTGGCTGACGCACGTGCAGCCTTTCTCACGAGGCTGTAACTTGCCTATGCATTAAACCGTCAGACGGCAAAAGGTAGATGACGCTCGGAAAGTCAAGACTAAAACGATATTTATGTGATATGGATCCTTCATGAAGAAGAATACAGACTTTCCTGGAAGAAATAACTACCTTTATCTGTAAAAAGTCAAGAAACAGACATCTTCTTTCTAATCCCCTGCAGTCAAAGTTCTTCGAATGACGGAAATGCAATGTGAAGATCGTTCTTTTATGCTAACACAGACACGTTGAGTATTGCTCCCACGCTGAGTATTGGTTCCCAGCCAAGTTAGGGTGCGTTTAATTTCAAGGCAACATGGTTTAGCATACTTCTCAAAGATAGATTAGTTGGGTAGTTTGTTCAATAATGAATGTGTGAGAGAAGCCGAGGGAAGATTCAAACACATGGAGCAACGGTAGGCGGCAGATTTCATTTCAACCAGAAACAAGCAGAAAGGGCCTATATGGTATAAATAAAGAGACGGAATAGTTGCGGTATTTGCTTTCTACCAAGTTCAAACCTTCGTTCCGTTTACCAAGCAATAGTTTGTGTGGATAAGATCTGGATCTGCCTAAAAAAAAAGAAAAGTCCCATCTATTGCAACGCAGAACTGCAGCTTCAAAGTAGTTCTTACATGATTATGAAAGTGAAATAGAACCATCATGTATTGAATTCCCCTATCCTATGGTCAATGTTGCCAGCTCAGATTTGATTCACAGTTTTCCCGTGACGTTGCGTTGTGTAAGACTAGCGCGCGAGAGCTTCTGAAGCTCGGACGCCTTGCCAGTTCCACTTGGAAATAATTCGCGATTCCCTCAATTCTCATTCTCCTCAACCCAACCCACCACATCCATCAACCTCACAAAACCACTCCACATTTGTCTTTCCTTGACAGCTGGCACTGCACACCAGCTAACCCACGGAATCGCAATATCCTCTTCTCCCCTGCCCTTCGACCGAGACTACAGAGGCGCCTGCACCGTTCCTCTCCACACGCTCGCCCATTCACCACACCCTCCCACATCGATTTCAACACCGCCGCACGCGATATCTGCACTTCCCAACGCTCTTTCACCGACAGTACAACAGACCGCATTACCTACGAGCTGATAAGCAGTGCCTCGGGCATCTTCCCATCTGCAGATCTGTAGCCCTATCTGCACTTGAACAGCCTGCCCCGGCAATACCAAGTTCGTTCGTTCTATCATCGAGCCGGGACTGTCCTCTTGTGGAAACTCCGTAATCGATCAGTCAAGCTGTCGCCAGCTACCTCCAGTGTGCTGGTAGTGGAGGGGGTCGAAACTTAGGATTCTGCGGGTTCGCCGCTTTCCGCTATCACGATGGTCCGAATCACTAGACCTGTGCTTGAGAAGCACAAGGAGACAATGGTGAGCATCATATATGAACCTGTCGCTACGAATATGCTAACTTATTTGTGCAGTCGCCATGGATCGATGAGTTCCGCAGCGCCGCGTGTGCAACTTCTCTACCCCTCCTCCCCCAATTTCTCGCAACCTTCCCCACAAGATGGCCGTTCCCTCGGGCTGATTTGTATCACTGGGTATCTCTATTGAATAGATTTGATGTCATCCTCGAGAGATTCTGCAAGACGTACAAGTTAGATGAGGGGCCCCAGACAATGGACTTCACTTGCCAGATGCTTGCAACTGATACCGATGGGTTGCAAGTAAGCAACGACGAGGACCTGAGGAAGCTTGGCTATGGAAAAGATGGAGATAGACAATTGGTGGAGTCGATTCTTGCTTTTTCACGAACTCTGCTGCAAAATTGTAGCAATCGCAGCATCTACGCAAGCAGCCCCCATCTAAACAGCCTTCTAAACTCCACTTCCCTTTCTATCCTCGAAAGCGCCCTTCACCTCGCTTTAGAATTGGCGCAGAGATATAGTGCTGCTTTGAAGCGTGGGGCCGTCCGACATGCTAGCAAGGATCTTTTGAAGAACCACTACAATATCGACCTAGACAGAGTGCTCCAACTGGCTCTCCCATTCACAAAGACGATAGTTGCCCCTGCCGAATCCACCCATGCCACCACGCCTGTGACACCCAATGTCAAAGGCAAGGAAAAGGCACACTTCAGCACCCCTCAGAAAGCTGTATCATCCACACTGTCTGCTACGGACTTAGTCTCCTTTGTCAAGGGAGGGAGTGGTGTTAGCAGCAGTCCAAAAGGCGCTGGCAATGGAACACCCGCTGGCTCTGCGGCTTCCGAGATTAGCTGGGAACAATGGGGAGACGTAAAGGTTACATATTATCCAAAGCCCGCTCCAGATTCACATCTACCACCCATCAGACCGCGAAGCGATGCTGCGAGTCCAAGGCTCCCGAGTTTTGGCGTCGGTACACCTACACCAACCAGACGTTCCAATTTGGGTCCCAATTCTCGTAACAACAGACAAAGCAGCTCTGATGGATCTCCCACTCCTGTAGCACGCTCGTCTACCTTCCCTACTGATGATACTCCCCAATCAAGCTACAAAGCTGTCGAGATATCTTCTTCGATGATTGCATCCAATAGCCTGCACAAGCTTCTAGGCGAAAACATATCTGGTATGCCGCAAGACAAGCAGTATGAACTTTTGTCCAAGCTGCGGGTAGCATCTGCCTTGACTACATCCTTGGAGACTCGAAGACAAATGCTATCCGTTCGCCTCTTGGCAATCACGAACCTCGCATATGTCCATCCTGAAACAACCTTTATTGACAGCGTCTTGAAGCAGGACAGTGACGAGCCTCGTCGATTACAGCTTGTTTACCAGCTTGCGGAATTAGTTCACCCACCCCCAGAAGGCGATGTTGCAGTTCCACTACCACTGCAGACTTTGGCGTTGTCTGCACTTACTTCGATATTAGAACATCCGAGCAAGTACAATGATGTCTGTACTGCACTAAATACCAATGTCAACCATGGTGTCCTCCTCTACGTTGTTAGAAAGGCCGTTGCGGAAATGGGCAGCAACGATGGTTCTGATAACAAGATGACGGAGCAAGACCGATGGCGTAACGCCTTGTTTAACCTGCTGAGTACTCCTAGTGGTCTTTCCGCAAACCCACGCACCGCAGGTGACTTGGTCACAGCCGGGCTTATTCCAATCTTCGTTGAAGTCTTGACTTTGCGGACCAACATCGCCGAGCGCTATCAGCCAGATGTCCTGAAAATCCTCGATACCATCATGTACAGCGCCCGAGATGCATTTCAGACCCTCGTCAATGCGGACGGCCTTGACGTTGTCTCTAATTTGATCGTCTTTGAGGTCAAGAACGCCGCGGAAAATGCAGCAACTGGCAAGGGAACGCCTTCCGAGCTCCATTCGCTGGCTGTTGACTACGATATCCCGTTCTACCAGCAGCAGACCCTGCAAAAGCTCTTCAAGTTCATTCATCATATGATGTCTACAGCGGGTGGCTATGGTGGAAATTTTGACCGTCTCCTACGAAATTTGATTGACTCGTCTCAGCTCTTGGGAAGTCTTCGTCAAATTATTGGAAACTCCCATTGTTTCGGTTCTATTGTCTGGACTAACGCGGTCAGCATTCTCAACGACTTTATTAATAATGAGCCGACGAGTTATGCTGTCATCGCCGAGGCGGGTCTGAGTAAGGGCTTCCTCGAGGCTGTTACAGGGACCGAGATAGCCATGCCATTAGAGACGAAGAAAGATCAAGCGGAGACCGAAGAGACAGCACAACCGTCTGTAGAGCAGAGTTCTCCAGCAGCGGGAACCGATGATGATGACGACGACGACGACGATGATGAAGATAGCAGTGACGACGAAGCTTCTAAACCACAACGACCCTCATCAGAAAAGCTTCAGGCTCCACGCCAAGGACCGCTTGCCAAGGGAGTTATGCCAACACCTGAGACCATCAGTATCGTACCTCAAGCTTTTGGCGCTATATGCCTCAACAATGCCGGCATGAAGATGTTTCAGCAGTCTCGTGCCCTGGGGACCTTTTTCGAGGTATTCGAAAGCCGAGAGCATGTCAAGTGCATGGTCACCAACCCCGAATTACCCAATACTCTCGGTGCCACCTTTGATGAACTGGCTCGCCATCATCCCCCCCTAAAGACCGCTATTATAAATGCCGTTCTTGAAATGGTAGCGAGAGTTGGATACCTGTGCAAGATGGATGCCGAGAAGAAGAAGATCGGTACCAAGCTATTTGCCACGGATTCTTCTGGCAGGGTTGCCATTGCTGATGCTTATTTGGTCCCTGCTGTGAATCCGGGCAAGGGTAAGAGAAAGGCCATTGATGATGGAGGCGATGTGGATATGCAGGATGCTGGTCAAGAACTAGGTGAAGTCGCAACTGAAGAGTTGTCATCGGAAAATGCTACTCCGAATGCTTCCAATACTCCATACATTTCTGTAGTCTCGGCCTTCTTAAACGCCATACTAGCGAACCCGTCGATACGCTCTGAATTCTGCTCGATAGGAGGCATCGAGTACGTTCTTGATCTCGCAGATTCGCCGTGCCTCTACACGGGGTTTGCCGATAGTCACCAAAGCAGGAGTCTTCAGAGTGTGATCGGCACACTGGCAGAGCACAAACCTCACCTCGCAATTCCTTCCCTGCTGAGAAGAGCTCAATCGGCTGCAGATGTTCTTGCTCCTTTCGCCAACCATACAGACGCTGGAGCGTTCTTCGCACCATTCGTAAACGCTGAATTGAGCCAGACTGCGGATGCTGAATTTATCTCGCAGGGCACGACCTACGCCAAGGCTTTCGTTAATCTTCACTCTCTGCTCAGAAGTCTGCACGCATGCTTCCAGACTGCATCACAATTCGCCCACGGTAGGTCTTCTACCACTAGTTTCATCCAAATCAATGTTGGAGATTACTATGTGCGCTTGGTTCGCAGTCTTGGGCCTTTACTAGGAGCTTCTATTCGGGAGGATATACTTCTTCAAAACATGGTACCTGCTCACTGGAAGAACCTGGAGGCTTTGGCCATCAAGGATCCGGGCTTTGGCGAGCCTACTACGGAGGACATCTTGGGCACTGAACTGCCGTCACCCGCTCCCGAGACAGCAGAGCCTGATACAGCAGTAACTTCGCACTCCACCAATCCGGTCAACGGAGACTCGTCGATCCCCGCCGTCAACGATGCCACGAAGCCCGTTGATGAGGAAAAGATGCCTACAAAGTCCGAGCAGAAAAACCAATTCTTCCAGAACTATCGAACAATCAACAGCATGTTGAAGACTAGGAGTATTTCAACATTCTTCCAAATCCTTGGCAAAGCTTTAGTTACAAAACGAAACCCCGACGCTTTCCAGAAACAGAGTCATATGAGTATTGCGGATGCGTTGGCCGAAACCATGCTGCTTCAATTGGGCCGATCGGATAATTCTCCGTCTATTGAGAATCTCAAGTATTGGATTAGACTCCTTGGTGTACTGAAAGAGATGCTGGTAGATAGTAAGTACAACGTTTGCGAGTTCTGTGCGTTGCTAACCATTGTCAGCATCTCGCCATGCCGAGCGACCAACTCAGACTATTACCCTTGTCCTTCAAGCTTTTAAAGACCATGAAGGCTTCGAATCCGTCAATCGCATTCTGGAGACCTTTACCAAGGAGATTCAATCGCGCCCACCTGTCAAGGCTAATAGCCAGGACATGGAAAGCGTATTGGGGTTCGCCAGAATGGGAACAGGCGATATTCTGTCGTTGTACAGCCAGCTTGTTACTGGAAAGAATGTCACCGAGGCTCAGCAAACTATTGCCATAGCCACACGAAATGAGCGAGACCGTACTCGTCTCGATAACTTCTCACCTCCCCAATTTCTGGTGGAGTTGAGAATGGCCGTTTTGCCAGTGGCTCGCCGTCTTTGGCAGTCATCAGAGTTTATCGAGAAAGCTCCAGACTCGACATGTGAGAGGCTCATTGAAGTGATCCGAATCATCGCGGGCGCCGACAGTGAAGCAAACGCATTGAGACGCTCCGACAAGGTTGTTCCACCTGCTAAAGTCCCTCCTAAGACCTTCAAGACCTCAGACGACCACTTATCTGCTTTGGTAGAGGGACACATGTTTGACCGTGAACTCGCAGTCGAGGCTTTGTATCGCTGCAATAATAATATTACATCTGCATCGGAGTATTGCCGCGAGATTGTTCAAGGCGAGGGCAGAAGAAACCCCGTCCCCGAAGGCAACATGGCCGCTACCCCCGACCCAACCGAAGTATCCAGGCCTCGTACTGGAGCGTCTACTGGAACATCCACTCCAGATAGCCTCTACCAAGCTGCGGCGGCGGACTCACGTGCGAATATCCCAACCATCGTGGACTCCTTGAATCAGATTGTCACACCGTCAGGCAATGATGAATCAGTGGCGCCTCAAAACTTTGATAATTTGCTGAACCAATTTACTCAGAATGCGGAGGTCGCATCCCGCCCAAGCTCATCCGTGACGCCGGCTCCCAAGGAAACGCCTCCAGCAGTCGAAGAAACCAAAATCAAACAAGTCACGGTAGATGACCTGAACGAGGAACGCGACGCTCTCCGAGAGGACTTGATTGATAAATGTCTTGACGTTATTAATGCCCACAGCGAGGTGACTTTCGAGGTTGCTGACCTAATAAAGACTGTGATCAGCAAGTCGGGTGACCCTCCTGGGCAACGAAAGAATGCTGGCACCACTCTTGTCATAGCATTGATGTCGTTTGCTGGCGAGGAAGATCTTCGAGCAGTTGGGAAAAAAATTGGCGCTTACGCCAATTTACTAGCACTCATGCTTCAGGATAAATTGTTTTATGCCGAGACCCTCGGAGATTTGAAAGAAAACCTTTCGACATTGCTAAGCTTCATCAGATTCTCGAACAATCATACATCAGAAGATGAGTCGCCTTGGATTCCCCAAATTTTGCTTGTTATTGAGATGCTGCTTTGCGAAGATGCTCGCCCTCGCAAGGCGAAATGGACAACGCCAACTAGTGAAGATGACACCATTGAACAGCCAGTGCTGGAGACGGCTGAACCTTCCGTGCCCGAAGCTGAACGTTCACAACTCTTTGGCGGGATCTTGGATATCCTCCCAAGAATTGGCAAGGACGAGGGGCTTGCGCTTGCTGTGCTCCGAATTCTGGTTATTCTAACCCGTTCGCGGCCCGTGGCTCAAGCTCTGAGCGACAAGAAGAACATTCAGCGTCTATTCGTCATGGCAAAGCAGCTCGCGGGTGTCAGTTCCTCTCGTATTCAAGGCCCATTGATGCTCATTCTGCGGCACTGTATCGAAGACGATGAAACCATTAAGCAGGTCATGCGAGCGGATATCAAGGCTTGGTTTGAAAGTCCTCGCCAGCAGCGGACCGTCACTTCTTCAGCATACCTAAAAGAGCTTTGTAGTACGGCAGTTCGCCAACCAGAACTATTTGTGGAGGTGACAAACGAGATGGTCAAGTACAATCACTGGCAATATACATCCCCGGGCGACGCCCCTAGTCGTCACATGTCTTTGGTCTTGAAGGAGACCCCTGCCGCAGAACTTTCGAATGGAGCTTTTGATGATTCAGTCTCGCCAACAGTTCAGGCTACGGAAGATCTCACTATTCAGGATGTCAAAACATCCACAGAAGGAGATAGTGAGATGCCAGATGTCGCAAAGCCTGTTGCTCTTGAGAGCAAACTGCCTGTTGTCGCTCACCCAGATGGCATCATTCATTACCTACTATGTGAACTTATTACTTATAAAGATGTCTCAGATGGTCCTGCGATTCCTGCGATGTCAACAAGCACAGCCGATAAGTCTAATGCTGGCCCAAGCAGTGTTGATACACCAATGATTGGAGCTTCTACTCCGGAAGTAGATTCACAGGACAATAAGGACGCCAAACAAACTCCCAAGCAGGAATTTAAGTCCGAAGAACATCCAATGTATATTCACAGATGTTTCATTCTCCAATGTTTAACCGAACTTCTTGCGTCCTACAATTCAACCAAGGTTGAGTTCATCAATTGGCATAAGAACAAACCAGTCAAGGCCATGACCCCTTCCAAGCCTCGTTCAACGGCTGTCAACTACCTTTTATACGACCTCCTTCCGATTGGTACCTTGGATCATCCAGAGACAATCGATTTGCGCAAGCAGCTTGTAACATCAGGCTGGGCAGACTCGGTGTTGTGTGCACTCGTTAGTAAAACTGGTGAACGGCCTGTCGATCCCAAACGCGAGTATGACGGTAATGAAGAGCCGGATCTTTTGCATGTCCGTAAATACGTTCTTGAAAACATCTCCAGAGCCTTCGGACAAGCAAGCGCCTCAACCGAACCTCTGGACGTCAAGTACGCTCGCATGCTTGCGCTCTCCGACCTCATGTCTCATATTATGAGTGGCAAGGAGAACGCACCACCTGCGGACGTCAATCTTGCCAATGTTTCTCAGAAGCAACTTCGGCGGATTATGTACGAGAAGGGATTTATGACGGCATTGACACAATCAATTGCAGAGGTCGATTTGAACTTCCCAGGCGCCAGACGTGCTGTCAAATACATCCTGCGACCTCTCAAGACCCTATCTTCTACTGTTATCGAGCTCAATCACCTCGGTCTCATTTCTACTGCTCCTGACCAAAATGACGCAGACGAGATTGAATCCGCTAGCTCAGCGTCCGAGATGGAGGATGACCGCGAGGAGACTCCAGATCTGTTCCGTAACTCGACCCTGGGCATGTTTGAGCCTGGTAGAGAAGGTGACTCGTCGTCTGATTCCGAAGATGGTATGTTGTGAAGTTCTTACTCATTGCTTGTAGCTAACTTAACTTAGATGACGAAGAGATGTACGAGGGCGAATATGATGATGAAATGGAGTATGAGGAAGATATCGGTGACGGCGAAGAGAACGTCAGCGATGAGGACGAGGATGCCGGAGGCATGGGTCCTATGGAAGGCCTCTCCGGCGATCATGGCCTCGACGTCGAAGTCATTATGGAAGAAGATGATGGAGAAGACGACGATGAAGGCGAATCGAATAGCGACGATGATTCTGCTGATTCTGGGTCTGATTTAGAAGATGATGATGCTCGTGTTGAAATCATCGACGAGGCTGGAAACGTCCAAGAGCTAGGGGAAGAGGATATGGAGGACTGGGAGAGCGACGATCAGGATGATGAGGGCGAAGAAGAAGACTATGAAGGTCAAGCTGCTGATGAAGAAGAACAGGAGCTCCATGAGATGAACGCAATGGACATGGCCAGCGGCCCACTCGGCCACCTTGTTCGTGCTCTTGGAGGCGAAGATGCCGAAGACATGATCGAGCAGATGGAGCAACAGATGGAGGCCGATGGCATCGATCCAGGGGATGACGAGGATCGCATTGCCGGCGAGTATATCGAGGAAGATGACAACGACGGTAAGTGTCATTTCTTCAACCGTTCCCAGTCTTGCAGCTTGGTTCAGACTGACTGACTATTGCTAGTTGACGATGAGGATGACGATGATGATGTGGATGAAGACGATATGTTATTCGATGGAAACTATCCATGTAAGTTTGGACTCTTTGCTCTATGGTGCCCTCTGACAATCTATTAGTGGATGGCCCAGGCCGGGTTCCGTTTGGATGGGAGGGTGAAGTTGAGCCTGCTATGGGTGGTCTTCGCCGACACCCTCGTCCTGGAGGCTTCCCCCCCTTTCCATTCTTCCCTGGTGGCCGTGACCCGCTAGGTGGTGAGTTGCCCGAATATTCGCGACCGCCAATTCTTGCCAGCCCTGCAATGCGGCTTGAAGCGAACATCACAAGACTCACATTGCAACTACGGGAATTGACGAGAGAGATCAGTGCTAATGCTATTTCAGTACACTCATACGGCAGATCGCATAGACCAGGTGCTCCAGCTCGCTCTGGCAATGATGGTATCAACCCTCTACTCCAACGTAACCACTCTGCACCTATCAGAGACATTGGCTCCGGTGGTCGCCACACCTTGGGCAGTTTCATTCAAGGTATCGGAGGACCAAATGAGATATTGGATATCGGAATCAGCGGTCGTCCTTTTGGTGAGGCCGAACGAGCACTTTTTGAAGAAGCAATGAGATCCTTACCAATCATTCCAGGTACTATCGCACGCAACGGGCAAGCCCTCCAATTTCATATCACGACCGGCCCTGGCCATGAACTACCACGAGACATACAGGCCATGTTCGGTATGCGAGCCGGCCCACGATACGACGGTCGACACGCTACGGACCCCGGAAATTCGGGCTTCTTCACACCTCTCTCTACGAAGCACAGATGGGAAGAGGAAGCCAAGCTGCTATTCGGTTCTACTGTTGTTGAGAAGGCCGCAGACCTCTACAACGCTATCCAAGCTGTCTTAGTTCCTCCTGCCATTGAAGCCGACAAGGCCATCAAGTCTGCGGAAGCTGAAGAAAAGCGTAAGTTGGAAGAGGAGACTAAGAAGAAGGCTGAGGAGGAGCGGATTGTTCGTGAAGCAAAGGAGGCCGAGGAAAAGGCCGAGAGAGAGAAGAAAGAGGCTGAGGAACGGGAGACCGCCGAGAGAGCTGCTGCTGAAGCACTTGCTGCACGAGGCCCCGAGTCTGAGCAGGAGGCTGATCCAGTTCAAGAAGAGGCTGCTGAAGCAATGGAGGGCATAGAGACCGAAAATTCCGAGACTGCCCCAGACGGCGAAGGCACACAGGCCGAGGAGACCCCAGCAGCAGATCGTCCACGAGTTACGACTGTCATTCGCGGTAACCCTTACGACATTACGGATCTTGGGATCGACCCCGAATTCCTTGCCGAGCTACCAGAAGAGATTCGGGAAGAAGTCATCATGTCGGCTGTTAGCGAGCGACGTTCTGCAGCTGCAGCAACTGGCACACAACCATCGGACATTGAACAAGAGTTTTTGGATGCCTTGCCTGCAGATATTAGAGAGGAGATCATGGCACAAGAACGACAAGACCGCCGTCGCCGTGAGCGTGAGGAGCGCAATCGTCAAGCCACCGCTGCCAATGGTGGAGCTCCTAGTTCTGGTGAGATGGATGCTGCAAGCATTCTAGCCACGTTACCTCCAGGCCTGCGTCAACAAGTTTTGATGGAGCAAGACGAGGGAATCCTTGCCTTACTTCCCGCAGATATTGCCGATCAAGCACGTGCTGCCCAGAGAGATCATCCTGCTCATCAAGGAAGAGTTCCAGGTGGATTTGCTCGACGTGCAGCTCCTCCTGTTGCCGGTCAAGACGCCAATGCCGAACGAGTAACTAAACGACCACTGGTGCAGATTCTTGACAAGGCAGGAATCGCTACCCTCTTACGTCTGATGTTCATTTACCAACAAGGTAGTCTGAAAAATACTCTCAACACAGTTCTTCAAAACATTTCAAACAATAGACAAAACCGGAATGAGGTAGTCGGCACGCTTCTGCATATCCTCCAGGATGGCAGCTTTGATATGTCTGCGGTTGAACGAAGCTTTGCTCAGCTTTCATTGAGAGCAAAGCAACTCTCAGTGAAGGAAAAAGACCCCAAGACCCCCACACCGCTCAAGCGAACCCTCACTGGTCCCAGCACTACGAGCTCAATTACTCCGACCAATTTTGAGGCGTCTCCGCTGATGGTGGTTCAACAATGTCTGACATCTCTGGTTTTTCTCACAGGTGCCAACCCTCATATTCCAGCATCCTTCCTTACCGAGCACGAGCCTACTGGTGGTCTGAAGCGCAGCTTGAGCCGCAAGGGCAAAGGAAAAGAGAACAAGGCCTCGAGATATCCTCTCAACTCATTGTTGACATTACTCGATCGAGAGTTGATCATGGAGAGCTCTTCCGTTATGGAGGACCTGTCATCTCTGCTTAACATGATAACTACCCCACTGCAGGCTTTACAACGGAGGCAGAAGGAGGCGGCTGAAGAGGCCAAGAAGGAGGAGACAGCGGAGGCGGCTCCCACAGCTGCTGATACGGCGGGATCTGTCACTACTCCAGAGACTGCGACAAGCAACGAGCAACCTTCCCAGGCACAGCCAGATGCTGAAGTCCCCGGTTCTCACGCTCAAGCCGACTTAACTCTAATACAGCCTTCTAATCAAGGCGCTCAGCCATCGATGTCTACGGAAACCCCAACTGCTCAGTCACAAACAACTCCTAAGGATGCCACAAAGGAGCCCGAGAAGAAACCACAACGCCAAATGGTCCCTCCAGTCGTCCCGGATCATAATCTTCAATTGGTGATCAACATCTTTGTTGCTCGTGAATGTAGTTCAAAAACATTCAGGGAGACTCTGTCAACAATCAAGAACCTTTCTGCCATTCCAGATGCTAAGGCTGTCTTTGGACGAGAACTTATCTCAAAGGCTCAAGGACTTGGAGAGATCATCCTTGTTGATCTCCAAGATCTTCTTCCACAAATCGAGAAGGCCACAACAGGCACTGAAATCCAGGGTGTTGCACTTGCCAAGTTCTCACCAGGTGGCTCAGATCAGAACAAGTTGCTTCGCGTCCTTACCGCACTCGACCATCTTTTCGACCCCAAGCGTGACAGGAAAGATGCACCTGAGGCTGACAGTGAAGGTGAATCATCTCAATTGAGTGAGAAGCAGGATCTCTTGTCCACTCTGTACGAGAACTCCACCTTTGGACCGATGTGGGAGAAACTCAGCGAGTGTTTACGTGCTATTAGACAACGCGAGCATATGCTTAATGTTGCCACCATCCTTCTTCCGCTCATTGAAGCGTTGATGGTGGTTTGCAAAAACACTACACTCAAGGAGAAGAGCTCACAAGTTAGCAAGGAGATGTTGTTGACCAGTCCCCCTCCGGAGTCGCGAATGGAGAGCTTGTTCTTTACTTTCACCGAGGAGCACCGCAAGATTCTCAACGACCTCGTACGACATACACCCAAGCTCATGTCGGGTACTTTCTCTCTCTTGGTCAAGAACCCCAAGGTTCTCGAGTTTGACAACAAGCGCAACTACTTCACTCGTAGCATCCACGCCAAGGCTCCCAACGGTCGTCAGTCGCATCCTCCACTTCAGCTGTCTGTTCGACGAGACCAGGTCTTCCATGATTCCTTCAAGTCTCTCTACTTCCAAACAGGCGATCAGATGAAGTATGGCAAGCTGAGCATTCGATTCCACGGTGAAGAGGGTGTCGATGCAGGTGGTGTTACTCGTGAATGGTTCCAGGTCCTCTCGAGACAAATGTTTGACCCAGGATATGCTCTCTTCATTCCTGTGTCGTCTGACCGAACGACATTTCACCCCAATCAGCTGAGTAGCATCAACGAGGAGCATCTCATGTTCTTTAAGTTCATCGGTCGCATCATCGGCAAGGCTCTTTACGAGGGTCGTGTCTTGGACTGCCATTTCAGTCGTGCTGTGTACAAGCGCATCTTGGGCAAGCCTGTCTCGGTCAAGGATATGGAGTCTCTTGATCCTGAATACTACAAGTCTCTTGTCTGGATGCTTGAGAATGATATCACTGATATCATCACCGAGACCTTCTCTGTTGACAACGACAAGTTTGGTGTTGTTGAGACCATTGATTTCATTGAAATGGCCGCAACATTCCTGTCACGGAGGAGAACAAGCATGAGTACATTCGCTTGATGGTGGAGTGGAAGCTCACTGGTTCTGTTAAAGAGCAGTTGGACGAGTTCTTGAAGGGTAAGTTGATTTCTGCTATTGTCCCATATTCACTACTAATTTCTTGAAAGGTTTCCATGATATCATCCCCGCTGAGCTCATCGCAATCTTCAACGAGCAAGAATTAGAGTTGTTGATCTCCGGGTTACCCGAAATCGAAGTTGACGACTGGAAGAGTAACACTGAATACCACAACTACTCAGCATCCTCTCCGCAGATTCAATGGTTCTGGCGAGCCGTCCGTTCATACGACAAGGAAGAGCGTGCCAAGCTGCTGCAGTTTGTTACGGGAACTAGCAAGGTACCGCTGAACGGTTTCAGGGAGTTGGAGGGTATGAATGGCTTCAGTCGATTCAACATCCATCGTGATTATGGTAGCAAGGAGAGGCTGCCAAGTTCGCATACGTGCTTTAACCGTAAGTTTCCCCCGCTGTCTTTCAATATCACATACTGACATCCATTCTGCAGAACTTGATCTTCCGGAATATGAAAGCTATGAGGCGCTCCGCTCGCACGTCCTCACAGCCATCACGGCGGGAAGCGAGTACTTTGGTTTCGCATAGACAAGTCTCGGATTTCGGCATTTCGCAATACCCTTTTCATCATAACGAATATCACGCATTTGCAAGCCTTAATAAGCATTTTCTAACGGCGTCCTGATTGATCCAACGATTTTACTTCTCGAAATGTATTTGGGATAAGATTAGCTGGTTGGGTGTTTCTTCATTCAATTAAGGTGTGCATAAGTGCGTTGCTTCTTGGGGGTTAGTTTGGTAGAAGAAGGCCTTGGGGTATGGGGGTTTCATCGAGGAAGTGCAGGTCCTTTGTTGATTCTTCTGAATGCTAATGGGCTGGGGAATGGAACATGCAATGGAATGGATGTTTGTAAAATAGATAAAAATACTATCATAGATTGATACATCTGCATTTGCAATTTCGAGGTATGGCAATAGAAATTGTTTATAAAATAAAAGGCTTCCTTGGATGGATGCGACTTTAATATGTTGGTGAGTGAGTGAGTGAGCTTGAGCGAAGTCAAATGAGAGAAAAGTGGAGTACCAGAAGTGAGTGTCACTAGTGATCTGAGAACTGACTAAGCAACGCAACCCCACACCCGCTTTCGGCATAGCGCGCATCCCAAAAAAGACCACCACCACCACCACCACCATCCACCCCGCTAAAACTTTTTATGACAGCGGCGCACCAGCAAACTGGACTGGAGTATCACAGACAAACTGCACTTTTTTTTTCCCACCTTCCATCACCTCACCTCACCTCACCTCACCGTATCCCACACAACACCACAACATCACACCGCTGCCGATTGTACCTGCAGGGAAAGAAAGACAGACAGACGGAGGGAAAGAAAAGAGAGGAGGAAGGAAAAAGGAAGGAAGAAAGGAAGGAAGGAAGGAAGAAGGAGAGGAAGGGAGAAAGAAGGAAAGGAAGGAAGGGAGAAAAATGGCGACGAATTCAATCAAGTTGCTTACGGGCAATAGCCATCCGCAGTTGGCGAAGCAGGTTGCCGCTAGGTTTGTACCTTTTTTTTTTTATGGAGTGGTGGTGGTGGTTCTGGATGTGGTCCCAGGATGTGGAGGTTTGGAGATATGGCTAACTTGAGAATTACAGGTTGGGCATTGATCTTGCCAAGACGATGAGTCTGAATTATTCGAATAAAGAGACCAGCGTTACGGTCGGAGAGAGTGTCAGAGATGAAGATGGTATTCTCCTCCCCTTCCATTGCTCTATATCCCCATTCCACTCCACACCCCCCTCACAAAAGAAAAGAAAAGCAAACCTAACACCCTCCCTCCCCCAGTCTTCATCCTCCAATCCACCGCGCCCGGCGACATCAACGACGGCCTCATGGAGCTCCTCATCATGATCAACGCGTGCAAGACGGCATCAGCGCGCCGCATCACCGCCGTGATCCCCAACTTCCCGTACGCGCGCCAGGACAAGAAAGACAAGTCGCGGGCGCCCATCTCGGCCAAGCTCATCGCGAACTGCTGCAGACGGCCGGGTGCAACCACCGTCATCACGATGATCTGCACGCG
>QGML01000215.1:0-23025 GCA_007825375.1 Lachnellula willkommii | reverse complement strand
CCGTACCCACCCAGTCGACGCCGCCAAAACCCACTCAGCGTCCCGCAAGGAAAACCGCGCCCAGGCCTATGATCTGCAAACGTTCATGAAGGAACATCCGGATCTTACAACGGAGCAGTGTCTTGTTCTGTTGACGGGTGTGTTTCGCTGGAATAGGTGAATTTGGGATGGAGGGGTGGTGGGAAGCGAGGCTGGGGAGTTGCGATTGGGAAGCGTGGTGGAAGGGATTGAATGGGGAGTAAGGTTGGGGGTTGGAGGAGGACGGGGTGCCGTGTCTACTTGGAGCTTTTGAATCAATGGAATTTCGATTCGGTACTCTGCAACTGGGAGATTTGTGACGTCCCTTCTTTAAGTTCTTTTGCTTCGAGAGAATAGATCATGACGTTGCTCTATCCTTCAATTCAACCACCGGATGCTGCTTGCTGGACCTTGTCTTCACTGTCGCAGTAGAATTCACAGCTGGGTCATGTCAAGTCTCTACCCTAAATGCTTATACTATAACATCGTGAGATATTATTATCACCATCAGCCCCTCCAACTCTGGCGCAGTCGCAAGCGAGGGGTCGGAATAGGGGCTCAGCACGGAGTACTGCTCGCATGGTGATTAACTGTGTTTTTAAATTAACTGTACTTAGATGAATACATTTGCAAGGCCGGTAATGGATTAGTATAATTGTCTTATTAGTTTTTGACTTTCACATAGAATTGTTTTGAAGTGTTAATACTCCATGATGTCTAAGATGGCAACCTACGCGAATCCGGATATACCTGCCAAAAAAGTCCTCGAGATAGTAAAAGACACGTAAAGATTATTCGGTAATAAAATTGAGCTACGAACCCTTTGTTTTCATGCTGCTTGTTCTCTTCGCCTTTCTACGCACTCTGTCCATTTGCGTACGGTATGTTTCCCCTCCCGTTTGCCGCCATTTATTAAAACTCGATAATATTATAGGCGTATCGGGTTCAAACATATGCATCTCTCGCTGACCCAAAACCTTAATAGAACTGTTGGAGAATTTCCCCAAATCGCAAGTCGATGGAGGTCGCCGTAAGTAACCTATTTTGAACACCTTAGGAGCTGTTTTCAAAGTCAAGTACTCCTAAAATATTGCCTCAACTCCTGTGGGACATCTTTAAGTCAAAGCGACGGGAAGAGCTAAGTCCAGGTCAAGCATTTTCCTATTCACCGCTACTTTACAAAACGTCCTAATTCCTTGCAGGTTTTCATTTTTTGGCCCAGAAAAGGTGATTCTCACTCAGATAACAAAATCCACAGCCTTATATATCAAGTATTTAACAACTAGCAGAGCCGCAGGGCTCATATGGGTCATCTTCGGTGCAGTCGTACAAGGTGCAAGTGTGCAGACCGTAAATGGTCTCAGTGGTGCAGTTATCACACTAGTACAGAAAGTGAAATCAGCAGACGTTAATTCCTGAGTTGAGAGAACAAGTAACTTACTGATGTGATGCCGGCAATCGGTAGCTGGTAGAGAAAATTCTCTCCGTTATACTAAGATCCAAGCAATGAGATATAGTTCATCTGTAATTCGTGACAGCATTTCCACTTACCGTGGTCCCAGCCTCAAAGCTGCATGCGGGGACATCGCCTGTGATTCCATCCAAGCCGTTCATTCCACATAACCCTTCTTGGGTTCTGGCCTGCGCTGTACCAGCGAGAGCGGCAGCAAGAAACATTATTTTGTAGATTGTAGAGAACATGGTGTATATCAAGGCGTGAAATATGTGTGGACTGATGTGATATGTTCTTGAGGATGTAGATGTTAACGAGAAAGGTTAGGAAAAGAATACACCTCTATATATACAAAAGAGCTACTATGTACAGGACTCAACAAGGCAGTAACATATGCTACAAATCAGCTTCCTGATTGGAAATATGCCGCCGTGAGGATTGCGGCGTACAACGTTTCCTTGAGCTAAGAAACATGCTGACTCCCTGTATTTCCAAGGGCAAAGGCAAACGGAATTACCGGCATTATACTAAGCATCCAATTATAAGGCGGGGTACTCGATCAGATCGCATGTTATCCAATTAGATAACATAATTCAAATAACGCTAGACAACTTTTGCTCTTTATTCAACTGGCGCTTTTACGTATAAAATGTCGGCAGATGCGAACTTCTTAAAAGGAACGTAACGTAGTAGAAAGACGATTTTGCCAATTAGGAAGCCAATTAGGAAGCCAATTAGGAAAATTACTAAGCTGATTATTCTAACTTTTCACGTAGTACTTCTATATTATAGTTGTTAATATCTCCGTAATCAAATATTATTCAAGGGGCCTCGGCTATCTATAAAAGGGGGGTAAACGCACCGCCACACAGATTAAAGTAAACGCTATCTTCATGCATAAATCATCCCCTGTAGTGTGGGATACCCTAACCTTCTTCTAGACAGAACAAGCGGCACTCATTCATTCTAATTGTTCCACGCCGAGTGGCACATTCCACGAGGAGTGCCGCTTTTTGTGTCCAGCACTCGCCAGGCACCCGGCCATCTCAACTCGGCCTTGAATAACGGTCTCGTCTCAAATCGATTCCTTTCAAGTTGAACCATGATGCTGACCTCCGACTTCCAAATCCTAAGCTACAATCCACAACCCCTCCTTCCACCAGCCCACCAAACCCCTGAAACGCCCATCAAAATCCTCAGAGAATCAACATGGACACATGTCGGTCCGTTTCTCAACCCAGACTGCCTGCCGCCTAGCTTCAACACCTGGGCCCAAGGCACGTTCGACTCTTCGTCAATCAGTCTGCTTCCTCTGCTTACCCCATTCCTCACGTTCTTGCACAGATATCTGTCAGATCATGACCTTGCGCACTATTATTCTCTCACGATCCGGGCACAGAAAGCGACGACTGAATATGACGTTTCGAGATGGCATTTTGATCGCCAGGTATTTCAACAGCAAATAAAGCATAGGAGGGCGTTCAAGTTTGGCAAGAAGGCTCCAGCTACTACCTTCAAACTAGCAGCCGCTTTGGTTGGGCCCGGGACAATGTTTCTGGAGGATGGGGTTAAGGGGAGGGAGTTACTGAATATGGTGGAGACAGAGACCAAAGAGTCTCTCAAGAAAAAGAGTCTTGAAGATGAGGAGCATATTTGTAGGCCACTGCGTTGCTTGGGGTGTGCTGATATGGCTGAAGCTATAAGGTTCAAGATGGCAGAGGTGGTCAAAGCCGAGGGGTTGGAAGTTATACAAATCGGAAGCGGGGAGGTCGCAATTTTCAAGTCAGAAGGAAAAGGTCGAGGAGCAGAGGGCCCGGCGATGCATTCTGAGCCTAGTATGAGTGGAGGAGATCGTGTGTTTGTGCACGCCATTCCAGGGAGAGAGGAGGAATTGAGGGGCTTAGTTGGGGGTTGGGGAATCCAATTTCCTCGAGATTGGGTAATTGGCGTACCGGAAATCTTTGCTTAACTTGAAAGTGAACACTCTAGGAATTGGACAAATAATTCACAAACGCCTTACCCATTATTGATCCGAGTTTCTCACAAAGACCGAGACATTTGGTCGTTGAAATGCGACCTCCTGAGGCGCATCTTTCCAAATACTAAAAGGGTTGTTTAAAACAGGTCACTTGATTGTCTCAGAGTGGGAACTACACATGCTTACTTCTATATTAAGGCTGTCAATTCGATATTAAGTAAGCCAGCAGGACACTCGGTATCCATTTTCTTTTCATCATCTATCAAAGTCTAACAGTCTTCTACAGGCCCAATGATATAAAAGGGTATCTCGCTATCCTAAGCAAACTCCTTCTCGCAATGCAAATATACTTTATCCAGGTTTCTTTACATCAACACAGCACTAATTTCCTCCCACCTCCTCGTAATCTCTTCTTTCTGCTCCGCCCTCGCCTGCTCGAACTCCGCAATGCCTTGCCTCAGCCTAACTGTGATCAATTTCGCTTTCAGATCTCGATCATATCGTTTCTCGAGTTGCTTCTCCAGGCCCTTGAGGGTGTAACCTGGAACGCCAAATGCAGCTGTCATCGAGTATCAGTATCATATGAACCGAAACAGACACAAAGGGGAAGACGAACCTGCCGAAGTTTTGAAAAGCAGAGCTCCAGCCCCTTTCCCGACCCCGGTGCAGAAGCCAGTCACTCCTTTTTTCTGGGCCCCGCGGTAGGGAAGTGTTAATATGCCCGTGAACCCATCAAACATTCCGAGTGTAAATTCCTGAAAAGTTGTGAGTCGATCTTCTGCTCAAATTGTCTCGTAAGAGAAGCAAACCTTCCCGGCGACCCTGACGCCACTTCCAAATCCAGTGATTTTATCACGCTTTCTTACAGTGTCATCGTGGAAAAAATACAACGGTGCATTGTGGAAGCCGTTAGCCAAGTTGTAAAAAAGGGCCACTGGTGCTACAATAAAGCATTAGCCAGATGAATAAACTAGTATCATTCCATGGAGCAACAAAAGTAATTACCTCTTAGTCCCGTCGCCACCATTGAGGCAGCAAAATGCTCGGTCTCATGAGCCGCATTATAAGTACGTCCATGTTCCACTGTCTTCTTCGATGCCTTCGACCGCAAGGACAACGACGTTTTTGGGAGCCCTAAATTACGAATCTTCTTTTTAGATCCTTGAGCAGGCTTCGGGAAGGCTTTTGCCGCAATTTTGTATGCCACTGCCTCGATACGTTCTTGTGGGAAATCTGCTGCTGCTTGTACCGGGTTGCGGGTACTTGGAATGTCCAGCTGGGTGAAGGTTTCATTGGCGGATAATCTGAAGAGGAAGTGTCGTCATCTTTGGGCGCCGGCTTTTTGATTGACTTGGAGAAGTTTCGAGTGTATTCTAGGACTGAGGATATCGTGTTGGTAGCTACTGAGGAAGCAGTCGCAATCACGCCTGAAATGGGTCCATATGGGCCTTCGTCGACATACCAGTCTCGATGTCGAACCCTAGAACCATCAACAGATCAGTAGATGGCCATCAACGCACTACAAGTGACCTACAATTTCAGCTGATCCCAAGTTATCAATTGTTCATCAATCAGTATTGAAGCTGCGAACATACTCAACCTAATATTAGTCTTTTTGACCCGCCACACGGCCACCTTCTCTGGGCAAATCAAGCATCTCATTGAGTCCACATTGATGGCTTGCTGGAAAGACGATGCTGCATCAGCCGCACCATTTTCATGCGCAATCCTTGCCGCCATACCTTTTACCGCACTTTGAATATCCGGCCCAAGCGCGGTGGTGATACTGCTGGCAAGCAATTTCTCTGTCAGCATTCTGTAAGGCACTGGTTCAGGCCCAGCCCCAGCTTTGTGAATCATTGCACCCCAGAATGGCTGATCTCCAAAGAACGGGACAACTACGGTCGGTTTCCTCATGGCAATCCCAATAGCTGCTGTGCCTGCGCCCCCGTGATGAACCACACATGATACGTATTGAAAGAGCCAATCATGTGGAACGTTGCCGAGTAGAAACACCCCTTCTGGAAGTTCATTTCCACCAAGACCACCCCAGCCTTTTGATACCAATGCCCTAACTCCAGCACGCTTGACTGCACCAAATATTATCTTGGTGAGCTCGTCCGGTTTATCAACTACGATGGACCCGAAACCGATGTAGACGGGTGGTGGGCCTGCCTTTAGAAATTCAGCTAAATCATCTGGAGGAGTATACGTGGACGCTTTTGATAAAAACGAGAATCCGGTAATTTTGATGTGAGAGCCCCAGTCTTGTGGCTTAGGAATAAGAGTAGGTGACCTGACAAGCGTGAGTTTTAGCTACGAGGGTAGAGATTGTACTTACCACATGTACGTGAAAGGAATTCTCATCCGCGGTAGGAGCTGATATCCCCATAATGGGCTTATGGGATCCAAGTTGAGGGTTTTTGCGCGGAAGCGATTTATGACATCGCCGAGTCTATTAGGTCCGTCAGAGAAGCCAGGGTTTTGGGATCTGTCTTTTCAGAACTCCTACCCTTGCCATGCTAATAGTTCCATCATGGTATATGAAATGTAATTAGCAAACTTTGGATCCGATTCATCTCGGTCCATCGAAGCTAATGGATGTGGAAAAGCTTGGGTTGGCGACCATGGCATTCTGAATGCATCATCAGCATTATTCCTCCAAGTGTCCAGGCAGCTTGAATTCCAAGGAAACATTGCTCACGTAAACATTAGGTGGAGTGGGATGCCAAGTTTTTCTGCACACTGCATTATGGTATTAGTGTTGCCCAGTTTATATTGTCTCCAGACTTCTGGGACATTGTAATACGATCGACATACATGGATATGAGCGTAGCTGGGCGGATTTGCAATAATCGCGTCGGCGATGAAAAGACGATCTGCGTCTGTAGCACTCCTGCGCGATCCAGCAACTTTCGATTCACCTCCCATTCCATTTCCCTCTTCAATGCAACCCCTCCAGCATCCCTCCATGATCGTGGACATGTCCGCTCTTCGTTTCCCCACATCCCCGGCTTTCAAGCTCTCCATTCCGGGCATGAGCCCAGGGTTCTTTACCATGTACGCCATCAAAGTGGCAGGATCTCCACCAATGGAAAAGAACTCCAGTCCGTTCTCTTCGACGAGATCTTTGAACACGGGATGTGTACATATTCTCACCCGATGCGAGTAAGGAGGCTTGGAAAGAATTTGAGCAATAGGAATGAAGGGTTGAACATCCCCTCTTGACCCGACGATATGAATTGCAATGTTTAGACGAGGGAGCCCGGAGTAGGTTCCTATGATTGATTGGAGGTGACCTTCATATTTCCGGTTGTTCCGGGTCAGATTCTCCCCGAATGGAAGTCGACGAGGAGTTTGTTTGTCGAAACGTTTTGTGAGTTTTGCTGCCTTGGTGCTCAAATGCCTAAAACGAATAGTCGCCCGGCCATCATTGCGAACTTCGGCCGTGGCGTTGAAATTCTTGCTGGATGTGTTCACTCGGCCAAGAGACGGTCGTTGGAAGGCCTCATTCTCAGTTTCTTCGGTTGACATTGGCCTGTGGAAAAGGAAAAAGTAATAGCATGTGACGCGGCAAGAGGGTATTATTCGAGGGGAAGGGGAGTAGGTCTTCTCAATAATGATAATGGTCTATGGGGAAGGCCTCTTGATAAATCATGATGATTCTTAATTTGGATAGTTTCTGTCTGTCGTTAACTGTCGTTAAATATACTGTATTACGCCTCCGTATAAAAAATGGCCGAGGTCATGGTGCAGGTGCAGGGCAGGTGACATGACAGGCACGGACGGACACGGAATTCTTCTTCCATCCGATCCGATCCGATCTACCGTACTCCACATGATAGGTATTTACATGAAATTCTCGCTCCAGTACAGTACTCCGCTGTACCGTATTCAACATCCTGCCCTGCCCATGCCATGGCCCAAGACAGTCTACAGTACTACCTCCGTACAGCGCACTAAATGCTGATCTAATGTCAATCCAGGCATAGAAATGCCATGGTGCAACGCAGTGCAGTGCAGTGCAGATCACCGTAAACGCGAGGGCGAGGGCGAGGGCGAGGGCGAGAGCGAGAGCGAGGGGAGTCCAGTCCAGAGCAAGTCCTCCTTGCCCGGCCCGCCCAGCGAAGTACCGGTCCTGCTACTGCACCGAGTTGCAACCACCAGCACTCTAGGTTTCCCCCCTCTGCATTGCTAAGTGTCTTTCCTCTTCTCTTAATCTACCCTCTTCCTCGAATTCGATACCTCGCTCCTCTTCCCTCTCGAGCAGCACGTTTGCCCGCCGCGACAATGGCTGAAGATGGTGGCGGAACAACGGTTACAGGCCGACTGAGAACGGCATCCGTCTCACTCATGAATTTCAATCCACAGCCTGGCATGTGGGCTGCAACAGGAGCTGCCATCGCTCAAGCACCCAACCTTACAGAACTTCGAGAACCCGTTGCAGGAGGGGAGAACATCGAGTTCGATGAACACGGGCATAGCGCTCGAACTGTGACGATCGACGATAACGGGATGCCAGTCCTGTCCCGGGCCATGTCCAAAACTGCTACTCGAATACTGGTAGACGAGACCGATCTCCAGGTGCAACCAGGTTGCGCCACTCTCCTCCGGAGGCAGACGCTGCTAGAACAATCACAGACGGAGGAAAAGCACGCCTGGGGCGAGACGATTTTGCACGGATTGAACGCGGCATGGAAATTCCTCTGCACGCCAACGGGCTTCCTGATGACGATTTATGGACTGAACATTGTGGCTTGGGGAGCGATGCTGTTTTTCCTACTCCTTGATGCCGCGCCGGCCATGGATCACCCAGACAAGAATTCCAATGATTCCTCAAGGAAGAAGTGGTTGGAGATAGACAGTCAAATCCTGAACGCGCTTTTTTGCGTTACCGGGTTTGGCTTGGCTCCATGGAGATTCAGAGATTTATACTGGTTGATACAGGCAAGACTGAAGAAGAACCGTCATGCTATGGGGAGGCTGTACAAGCAGAACAAATCGTGGTTTCGGCCACCAGCTTGGTACGAGGAAGATGACGAGCAGGTCGAAGATGCCGTTGCAACGAGAATAACCTTCACTGGAGACGTTGCTCCACCGACCAGCCTTTGGAAATTAAGTTTTGTCATCTGGATGATGGTCGCCAACACCCTTCTTCAGGCTGTCCTTGCGGCTTTCATGTGGGCATACAATCGGATCAACAGACCGTCCTGGGCAACTGGAACCTTCATTGCGCTTGGATGTGGGGTCAGTATGTTGGCTGGTGTGATGATGTGGTGGGAAGGCCGTAAGGTAAAGAAGATCGAGGGACCCGTGATCAAGGTGGTGGAAGCTACGGGTACCGAGAAGGGAAGTGGTGGAGAGAGTACCTGACACCGACTTACATCGAGGCCAATATCGAGGAAGACTGCTACGCTTAGCCAAGGTTTCCAAGCAGTATTTAGTTGGGTGTTTAGCCAGAAAGTGTACTTACTCGTGTCTTTGCTGGTCAACACCTCTGTGCCCCAGTCTTGTGAAAGGATGGAGCTGTGATTCACAGTTGGGTACTTGTCGCATCTCAAATGTGCTTTAAAATCCTTGGGGAGATGGGCGCAGTGAGTTGAGCGGATCGCTGGAACACGTCCCGGCCGAGCGTCACTTCGTAAATATCGATTTGATCTCACCTTTGTCTCCTAAAGTGTTTTACGTCCGTCTCCATGAAAAGAAGAAGCCCTCATGGTAGATAGAAAAAAGCGGCACTGATTTATAATGTGCCAGGTGGCGTGGGACATTAAAAATCGCTGAGAATAAGTGCCGCTTTTCACGTCTGGCAAACTCAAGGGTCATTGGGCCAGGTTGTAAAACACCATAGGAGTTCTCACTCCTTCACAAACACCAACTTTTAATCGCGTTCGACGTCACACATTATGCATGCTATCAAACGTAACTCATGGATAAGGGTAGCTTTACTGATGGTGTTGGGACTTGGGGCTCAGGAAGAACCTTGTGAGGCGAAACGATTTAATATCGTTCTCGAGCTACGGAGTATGCGGCTGTGTGAGTTCATGCAGCCGCATTCTGCAACCCAACAGCAGATCTATCAGTTGATTCGCTGAAAATCCTGGGGGAGGGGGTTTGGGTGTGTTCGGAAACCCCTGCCACTACCGCACGTCCCTTCCTCGGTTCGAGACGAGAAGGATTCGTTACAACTTGACGATCGCGTTCTGGTGGTTTGAGGCGAAATGAAGAGAGTAGTAAGAAGATATGGTTGCATCGGGCTTGGAAAGACCCAAAAGGCTTTCTATACTGGCGACTAATGGAACAGCTGCAACTGCGGCAACGTGGCGACGAACCTAGATCCACGAAAATGCGCCCCCGACCTTGAGTAGGCCCTGAACCAAGAAACCCCAAACGTTTCCACAGCCCAATGTCAAAATGTATTATACTGCCGCCTGCCGTCGCTTCCCATCTCAACATGGATAACTGTCTACGATGACCATGTATCCAGAAAGGGGTTTACCTCAGTTCAACGACTCGGAGTACCCAAAGGACCTGAAAGAACCAAGTGTCTGCGAGTCTTTCGAGGTCAACGACGAGAAAGCCATTTCAGATCCTTCTAAAGATAGCAAGTCGCGGCGTTTGCGAACGGTTTTTCATCATAATAGTAAGGATTATGTCCAAGCGAGAAGTATAAGGTGCTGACGTTATATTTGTAGAGGATCCTCTTCTTGCTCATTCTGACATATACTTTGGGAAAGCTGACTGGCGCTCCATTGGCAACTTACTTCTTGCTATCTATGCCACGCTTTCCTCTACCCTATCCCTCGCTATTGCCATTTGGCAACCACGCTACGGCAAATGGATCAGTCCTACCGGCCACATAACACCTTCAACGGCCGATCTGCTGTTTTCTTTATTTGCTAAATCCATTGAAATCGCCTCTTCTGGAGTGTACATCAATTTTCTTGGCCAGTTCCTGACCAGGAGATCCCTTCGTTCGCGAGGAATGAGCCTGGCTGATATTGCGGTACGTGAATGGATCATCCAGCCAGGCTTGGTGGTTTTTCAGTGGGAAAATCTGAAATATGCAACTACGACATTGCTAGGCTTCACCTCCCTACTTTCTGCATTTGCAATTTACTTTTTCACGACGGCTTCCAACTCCCTGGTATCACCGCATATCGCATTGAGCAAATGGGAATCAGCTCAGTTTTTAGCGCAGATCCAACAAAACTTTGGCAATCTTCCGGTTATGAAGAAAGAGTGTTGGGCGCCCATAGATGCTTACTTGGACTCCCAAAATGTCGGCGAATCTTGCGTACATGTGCTCGCATCGGGTCTTTCCAATCAAGATTTCAACGAGTTCATGAAAGAGTGGAGCAGAGAAGTCATGGGAGGCGACACCGATTTATCGAGTCTTTCATCGCGGCCATCACCAACTAGTTCGATCTTCACTGATACAATAGTCGGAGGAAGCTGGGTTCAGAAGTCCAGTAGCGACATCTCCGCCAACTTTGATAAGTATGGTAGAGTTGTCAACAATATTACTCTTTCAATGCCGCATCCAGTCGTCTTCTATTCCGCCCAGGTGAGCTTATTTTAATGTTCCACGCCACCTGGCACATTATAAGCTGGTGCTGCTTTTCCTGCCCACCGTGAACCTTGTCCTTTTTATGGAGAAGACCAGGGTGATATACAAGCTCCCGAACAGCTCCTGTGCTCCTGAGCTCTATCCTAATACCCGGCTTTTTACTATGCTAATACGTTGGTTAAGGTGGAATTTCCAAAGCCTATCAGAGGGACCGGCTTCGGAGAACATACTATCAGAGCGTCAGTCGTGTCTCCGACGAGTAATACCCTATGCGTCAATATGAAAAGGTCCGAAGTAGCGCCACTGGTTTATGTCGAATGGCCCAATGCGCGGTTCAATTTGAGTGATTATGGGCGCACAGCAGCTTCCGACTGGGTTAAAGACGTTCCCGCCAACATATCTTTGCAGTCTAATATCAGCCAGACTTATGTCGAGGACATTTTCAGATGGGGTTCTGTATACAACAGAGGTCCTCCAGTCTTTCCACAGGTAAGCCATTACTCCTATAGTGTTTTGCTTTTTCTGTCCACTGCAAGCCTTCTTCTTCTTCTTCTTCTTGTGGGGACAGCCGTATAGGAGATAAGCTATACAACCACTCTTCGACCTTGCTAATTGAGTTGCAGTGGCCTATCGATTATAATTCAATAGCAAATATCTCGGTGCCAAAGTCTGATTCCATATACTTGTTACTCAAGTCCCCTAACACGACAGATTATACCGTCTGTCAGATGTATGGACTTATGTCTCCAAACTGCTCAACAAAACATACACAAAAAGTTGGCACCCGAACGCTAGATTCCGAATGTGATGGCACTCCACCAAGCTTTGGGAATACTATCGCGCCAGGAAGCTTCCATCCCAAATCATCTACGGATTTTCGAGACGTTCTTGGCGCGTGGGCAACTGCTATGGGCCTCAACGGAGGTCTGCTCAGCTCTAATAGCTCACTTGTGCACACTCTTTCACAACTCGTCGTCACCAATTCTTCTAATAATATTCCGTCATTCAACAGAACGATGCCATCTCTTTCGGAGGGCCTTGCTGCTCTCTCCAATTCCATGCTCATGAAAGCCTCCATCAATGCTTCATTCGATAACACCACCATAAAGCACGCTCCTGTTGCTCCCAAATCCCTTCCATACGACGTCGTGGTCCAAACCCAACAATATAGGTCCGGGCCCCCAGCCGCCTGGCAAGGAATCTTGTATCCCATACTTATCATTATGTTTGCTGCAAATTGTTACTGTCTGGCGTATTTCGTACGCGAAATGGGGCTGGTTATAGATTTTCTGGAGCCTCATAATCTGTTCTCAGCCGCGATTGATAGCCCGAGCGAAAGCAAGAGAAGGGCACCCACTGAGGGGCCCGTGGGGAGCCATAGTGGTGTTGCATGGCTGCTAAGGAGAGATCATCATCGGAGGTTGGTTTTCCGGAAAGCGGATGGGGAGGGTTGGATTGGTGGTGGGAAGAGAGATGGTGTGTATTTATAGATTTTCCAGCTATGTACATTAGACGGCTTGCGGTGGATTTCCTTCTTGAAAGCCGGTACATTTTGAAATCGATCTTAATGTCCCACGCCACCTGGCACGTTATAAATTTATGCTGCTTTTTCTGTCTACTATAGCTTCTTACTTTTATGGAAGCCGCAATGTCTTTTGTTAGGCCTAGAGTTTTCCCTATTATCTGCTATCTCCTAACTAATTTGTCTTTTTTAATTTTGCTTAGTGATAAACTCTAATCATCGCCTATCAATTCATCCTTCTTTAGCTGCTTGCTCTATGACAATCTCCTTGGTTTGCCACCACTTCTTAATGATCTTTTCTTCTTGAGTTGAACTCTCGCGATACTCGAGACCAATGAGTTGAAATCTTTGCTTAGCTCATTGAACAAAGATGCTCGGTCCGCTAAGCCTATATACGTAATCACAGGAGTTAAGATTGCCACTGGATTGCGCGGGATATCAGGACCAAAATTCAAAGTCGAAGTAGATGGAGTAGAGTCTAGTATTCCCGTCGAGGTGTCGGCTGAAATCGGCTCAACTCTGGAATTTGAGGCTGCAGAAGATGTCGTGTTTGCGTACGAGCTAAAGGTTATATCTTACAAGACGTCGATTTTGGAGATCAAGAAGTACAATAAGGGTACTCTGCTCTAGTAACGCCATGAGTCAAAATTGGATATTACGAGTATGGATTACAGGAGATTCTAGTTTTTATTCTTCCTGCATTTTAATCTTGGAATTTACGCCCACAAACGTCGCAGTCACACGATTAGCAGCTACAAATTTACCAGGAAAATTGTTCCATTGGTAAGAACTGATACTGATCTTATAGCGAGCGATATATTACAGACAAAACAGAAACAAATGCAATAATGACCCATTTTTATGCCTCTCCCGCCAACAAAAGAAACCAACCCAATATAAGGAAAGCTGATATCAAGTTATGAGTGATCAAGTTACTGGCCCCCATTAGAGCCAGTATTGGAGCCAGTGTTGGAACCAGTGTTGGAACCAGTGTTGGAACCAGTGTTGGAACCAGTGTTGGAGCCAGTGTTGGAGCCAGTGTTGGAACCAGATCCGGTGCTGCTGCCTGTGCTGGAAGAAGTGCCCGATCCAGTGGCCGCACCAGTGGGGTTCGAAGTAGTCGGCACAACAGCTGGAACTGAGCTACAGGCCTTGTCATACACGATCAAGTTGGTGCTTGATTGTGCTGGCACAGAAGATGCAGGAACAGAGTAAAGAATGCATTCATCAACGGAGTTGAGCAGTCCGAAGACGAAAGACTGGCAAGAAGAGTCGGCGTTACACTGCTCTTGGCATGCAGAGGCGGTGGTTACGCCTGCAGGTTGAGAAAGAGGAGTCTGACTTCCACTGGAAGAAGGCGCAGCGCCGCAAGTATCTCGGACAACCAACTTGCGACCATTGGCGCCAGATTGACTTGAGCCAGTGTTTGACCCTGTGTCACTGCCAGTGCCAGAAGAAGAGCTTGATCCAGTTGCGGCACCAGTGGGGTTTGATGTAGTAGGAACAACAGCTGGAACTGAGGAACAGGCCTTTAGGGATCTTAGGATCAGTATTCATTGATGATATGGATGCTAGAATCTGACTTACTTTATCGTACACAATTAGGTTAGGGCTGGACTGCGCGGGAACAGATGCGGCTGCCACGGAGTAGAGCACTATAAGAATTCTCGAGTTAGTGACTATTCAATACCTTGGAACCATAAAATTATACTTACTGCACTCGTCGGCATTATTCACCATTCCAAACACGAAGGATTGACATGAAGCATTTGCATCGCACTATGGAAGATCCTCGAGTTAGCTAATAATCTTCGCAAAGGAAATTCTAGGAGTATAGATGCTAACCTGAGCCTGGCAAGCTAAAGCAGTAGTGATACCAGTTGGCTGCAAGAGGGGTTGTTCACTGCTAGTTCCAGCAGGAGCGCTCCCACAAGTGCTCCGAACTTGGATAGGAGAGCCAGAGACAGTGGCGAGGAGGGCCGAAGCAGCGATGATTGCGTTAAAGGTCTGCATGTTGACGATGCTGTAAAGTTGAGGAAAGGTAGGAAATGGAGGAAAGTGAGAATGGTGATGAAGATGATAAGAGATTCTTGAGGCAGAAATTGAGATGGCTTTATACGCATTCTATAGTGGTAGACAATGTCGATTGAAGCCGTAATGACCCCACAAAGCTATTTTGGGAGCATCCGAAGACCACTTGCACTTGCAATAGCATTGACCGATGTCGTGGATACCGGTAGTGGACGAAGAGCCGCGTCTTAGACTTTAGCTCAGCCCTGCATCGGCATTGCAGTTGAGTCCCGGAATTTCCCCGCAAACTGCGAAACTTTTCCAAGTTTGGAAGACCGCTGAATAAGAATGTGGCGCATACCTCCGTATATCGTCCTGGTGGTCTCCCATGGTTGATCGAGCCAAATGCGGCTTTCGCTTAAGACTGGGCTTACGCAAGAACGTATGCCCTTGCGCAGATGAAACGCCTAGCAAGCTTCATGCCAGCAAAGTAACCATGCTATAAGAAGACTATTGCATAACGTAGAACAATTCTTGAAACAATGCCTCGATACAAGCCACATCAGATTTGGCCTGTGCGGCAGTAGCGACGTGTGTACTTTGCGTACTAAAAGTAAAAATGCCCGTAAAGACCGGTAGGAGTTATTAAGAGACCATCGTGCCTGGTGCTTTGCGAGTTGTCGCTTGCTGGTCTGAAACAGATACAGCCTCCACTGCAAGACATGGCCGGATGGAGTTTTAGCTAGCTGCTGGAAGAACTTCTTACAAACCTTGGCCAGGAAGACGGGAACCTGATTCCCATCATCTTGCTCTTGTCATCAAGCAATACTGCACTTAGTACTATGAGGTGAAGACACCTAATGATTTATTGAATCCATTGCTTCGGCGAAATGAGAAATTTTCCCTAACAGAAGAATCAACACTAAGACCATTTGAATAATACATTCAGCTTCTCCATCCATCGAACATGACTCAATACTTGCTAGAAGAAATAATACAAGTCCTTGAAACCTCTTAAGCTAGTTAAGACAATAGTGAAAGTATAATTGCCTGTTTCCTCATTGTACTCTTCGTAAAGATTATCTGTCATCGCTTTATCTTCTTTTCCGTCCATTATACTCCGGGCATAGTCTCTTGAATTCCAAGTTACGAGTATAATAAGCTTCTAGGTACCTAGTACGCTCATATTGGCCTTTTGCTTCGCCTTTTGCCTTTAGTAACAGACCTTCTAGACTTTCGTGTTTGTTATGGCATCCTCTATTATTATACACTAACATAACCGCCATGAAAGTGCTCGCGTGAAGAATGTCTTCAATCCGAAATTCGTTATCTGGGTAGAAATAAACGCTCGATCCTCTAATTTTGAGGGTATTAATAATATCATAAAACCATGAAATGGTTGTTGAGTTCAAATCCACTCTGATGAGCTCTCCTTTCAGCCGCACAAAGCCAGATTTGACTTTACTCATTGGATTTCCATCGACGGTAACAATTTCCGCTTTGATTATTGTAACTAATTCTTTCGCCTGTTCTTGACGTCCGTCGACATGCAGATCGTCGAGAGGGGTGTTCTCTCTGAAACGCACTTCTCGTGGTCCAGAAGCCCAAGACCAAGAAGGTGCCTGGTATGGTTCAGTGCTAGCACAATGTTCCACACTTTTCCATAGTAACTGAGACACAAGATCAGAGCTCCAGAGACCGGCTAAGTACCGACAGGATATAAGAGGCTGAAGAAGGCTCGCGAGACCTGAGATAGCGATGAGTCTGTCGCTCTCGGGCGTCAACTCGCATGTGCTGAAATGTTCAACAATGATTTTCCATGCTGCTCCTCCCATTACACGACTTTCGGCAACTAACTCGGCGTCGTCTCCGGAGATGTGATACAGCTTTGTAAGAAGGTTTTGCAGATCGATCTTCACATCATCACGACCACGGTATCCTTGCGGTGACATCAAGTCTTGGGGGTTGCCTTCACAAGTGCGGATTTCCATGCATTCGAAGAATATTCGACTTGAGGCGAAGTGAAGAATTCTCGGTGCAAGGAGCCGCTCTTGACATACCCAAGCTCGCTTCAGAAGAGGCGAGTTGGCGACTTCATTGTGCCAGAGAGATGTATCGTGGCATTTATATTTGCCGGAACTGAACAAAGCCCACAGACCGCTTGTTCGCGGTATTTCGACGATAGGCGAAGAGATGTCAATGTCCCTATTACGGTCAATAAAGCAGCCCATTGCACCATTAATAGCATGAGTGGCTGCGATATTGCAATAGCTATTGGCGTAAACATCCCTCATTGGCACAGATGCTCGTTTCCAATCTTGTGCACAATTAGGGAATCAATCCATATATATTCAATTCCTATGAAAGGTGTTATTCTTATAGCGTCCTAGAAAGTCTTCGTCAAATCTGTGAATGGAACCCTCGTCTGGAAATCCTTGATATTCTGTAGCGTGAGTGTGATAAACTCTTTTGTTCCCCACCGGTGACTTAGGGTCATGTATTGGCTATTCAAAGGTAGATCTTGAGTATCGCAAAGCCTGAGGCCTTCGGTAGTATCAATCAAGATACACAAGGCGAGTGGGAAGATTTCCTTGCATTGCTTCCTGCTGACAGATTCGATGTCTCTGAATACATTGGTCGTTCCAGATTTTGGCTTGTTGTAGACTTGCCATGGATCCAGTGCTTGTCGTTCTCTTTGAACCTGGGATTACAGAATTGCATATGCGCATAACTGCACAAACTCTTGCCATAGATTTAAATCCCGTCCAAATTTTCTGGACTTGTGTTTCATCGCCTATGATAAGTTGAGTATTAAACTCCAACCCCTTTCAGGCTCCGTGACATATGGCTTACCTTCAAGAGGCCTTGCTTATTCTTGAACCGAAAGCTTGCTCAATAACATGCCGCAAAATTTACATCCGTTCTTTGCTGCTTTTGGTCATGTCTTGAATGTGTTTGTGATGGGAAACTAAAGGCCCATCGATTCCCCGGCTTCCGACGAATATGTACCGGCATTTGCTACAAAGCTCAGAGGTATGAACCATCGTATTACAGCACAAGGCCGACAAACCCTCTCAGCTGGTATGTTCTTGTACAAGTTATTCTAAAAAAAACCCTTGTCAGCAATCTAGTCCGGCTTCACTCAATAGTAAGTATAATCGAAATCTACCAGTGTACCTACCTGCTCTTGCGTTGTCACTCTCGCAGGCAGCCTCGAGGCCTAGCCTTGCCAGCAGGCCCCGCCCCGGTTCTCACAGTGCGTGGATGTGCACTTCCAGACACCGAGAATGTAGACGTCGAGGTATTGGACTTCGGAGGAGTGAGATATGGATAGTCAAGGTGAAAAATCAAGAGAAGGCATGGCAGATGCAGCTGGTGCAGCATCAGCAGCTATATACCCATCCCATACCTTATGTGCTTTGTCATTGTGGCTAGTGAGACAAGCATTTTGTATCTCAGCCACAGGTACAGGGGTAACAGCAGCACAGCTTTACTCCGTACTGTATCCTGGTGATCCGATGTGGATGCAGGCAGGAAGGATGGGGAAAATATCAAGGCTCCACACCTGTTGTACACATATTATTTACTACCTATCACCTTCAACACAAGTTCAACTTCTTCGCCATAGACTCCTTCACCTCCTCTACGAATCCCTCTGTGCAATCCCGCCATAACGCCCGCCACGTCCACGCACGCCCCCGCCAATACTAGTACCACTCAATCTCGTCACAGGCCTAGTCTCACTACGGCAGACCACCTCCTCCATCCCTCGGTCAGGCCGGAAAGAGGAGAGAAGGAAGAACACGAACTTGCGGACTACAGGGGCATACAGCAACGGCAGAAGAGGGCCTCACGGTGCATAGAGCGGGAAGCCCAGCGGGCAGAGAAAACCAGGAGGCTTGACGCCGCGGACGAGATGAAGTTCTCCCACAGCATCCAGTTCAACGCCGTTCCAGACTGGAGCAGCCATTATATTGCCTATAGCAATTTGAAGAAGCTGTACCTTGCCCGCCTCTACCTGCTCTGACATCTGCTAATCTGCTAATCTACTGAAGCATCTACCAACTCGAGAAGACCATCCACAGACCAGCCGCCGAGGATGACGCCGAACGCTCGCCATTGATACCTGGGGAAGATCCCGACCAGGTCTTCTCGCGCGCATTGGATGTGGAATTGGAGAAGATCTCGTCCTTTTACCAGCTTAAGGAGTTGGAGATATACGGCGAGGTATCGGAGCTCTTGAGGGACGAGGAATCCTACGAAGCAGAGGGTATAGACCATTTGGACGGCACAGAGAACGGCAGGCCCACGACCAGCAGCCGCGTGAGCGACAGGCCACGGCAAGGAAGCTTATTCCGAGGGTCCTTGATCAAAGCCCGGCGAGCGAGTACAATCAGTCAGTCTATTGATGAGGGCGTGGAAGATAGCGACGATGACGAAGATGACGACGAGAACACGGCCTTGCAGAAGCCATCGCGACCTGTTGGACAACGGAGCAAGAGTACGCCCTATGATGCGAACGTGGGGCGATCAGGGGCGGTCGAAGACATGAAGGCCTCGACAGAATTATCGAAATCGATACGAAGGAACAGCCAAAACTATGACGACTATGCCGAACACGCCTTCTCTTCCCTACTGTCTTCTGGCATCACACTGAAGAAGCGAGCAATTAGCCTCTACGTGCAGCTATGCGAGCTCAAGTCGTTCATCCAGTTGAACAAGACGGGTTTCACAAAGGTTCTCAAGAAATACGACAAGATAATGGATCGAAGTCTGAAATCGCAGTACATCGAGGGACATGTCACTCCGGCATACCCCTTCCTCCCGGAAACGATGAAGCATGTAGATGAGAATATCAAGCACATGGAAAAGGCCTACGCGGATGTTGTGACTCAAGGGGATGTGGACCAGGCGAGGAAGGAACTGAGACTACACCTGCGTGAGCATGTAGTCTGGGAAAGAAATACAGTCTGGCGAGAGATGATAGGGATCGAGCGCAAAGCCCAAGCAGCGAATTTGGGGCTGTCAAGGACCCTACTCGGCCCTGATAGCGATCCTGCCAAAGCTCGTTTGCAGGGCGATTCTTTTGACACCAGCGAGATGAAAGAGCTCTCCACGCCAGTCGGCAGGTTCAGGTTACCGGCATGGCTGTTCAGTTCAACCTTGTTAACTCTCCTCCTTATTATCGCCATATTCATCGCTCTGCTCTATGTGCCGATCATGGAGCACGTGGAACAGCAAAACTGTCTGGCGATGTTGGCATTTGTCAGTCTGTTATGGGCCACAGAAGTAAGTTGTCTTCAAATCCGGCACATCTTGTCGTCTAACACAACTAGGTGATTCCACTTTTCGTAACGTCTCTGCTTATACCGTTCCTGTGCGTTGTTTTGCGAGTCGTCAGGTCAGATGATAAGCCGCACCATCGGCTTGAAGCCGGTCCTGCAACGAAGTATATCTTCGCGGCCATGTGGACACCCGTCATCATGCTTCTCCTTGGTGGCTTCACTATAGCTGCCGCCCTGTCGAAGTATGATATTGCCAAGAGAATTGCCACTTTCGTACTGAGCAAAGCTGGTACGAGACCGCAGACTGTTCTGGTCACAAACATGTTCGTCGCAGCTTTTGCAAGCATGTGGATCAGTAACGTCGCTGCTCCAGTGCTGTGCTTCTCTATCATCCAAGTAAGTCCTGTCAACATCTACTCAATCCTCTGCTGACCCTCTCCAGCCAATGCTTCGCAACCTGCCATCCGACTCACCAATGTCGAAAGCTCTCATCCTCGGAATCGCCCTTGCCTCCAATATCGGCGGAATGCTCTCGCCTATCGCTTCTCCCCAGAACATCGTCGCGCTACAAATAATGGATCCTCAGCCATCCTGGGGTGTTTGGTTCTTCATTGTCCTCCCAGTCGGCATCATCTCAATCCTCCTCATCTGGGCGGTTCTTATTGTCTCCTTCCATCCTGGCCGAGGAACAACCATAGTACCCATCAGACCTGTGAAAGACAAGTTTACTGGGGTCCAACTATTTATCTCCTTCGTCACCTTTGCTACCATCATACTATGGTGTGTAAGCCATCAGCTCGAATGGCTGTTTGGAGACATGGGTGTCATCGCCATCATTCCGCTCGTTTTGTTTTTTGGGACTGGAATCCTTACGAAGGAAGACTTTAATAACTTCTTATGGACAATCATAATTCTTGCAGCTGGTGGGCTTTCGTTAGGCAAAGCCGTCAACTCGTCCGGCCTTCTACACACCATTGCCAAAGCCATCACTGCCGAAGTAGAAGACTTCTCCCTCTACGGTGTCCTCGTTGTGTTCGCCACATTAATCCTAGTTGTCGCAACCTTCATCAGCCATACGGTGGCTGCTTTGATTATCCTTCCATTGGTGAAGAGCGTAGGCGATGGCATGGAACAACCACATCCGAATCTTTTGGTCATGGGAAGCGCATTAATGTGCAGTGCTGCGATGGGATTGCCGACTTCCGGGTTTCCGAATATGAGTAAGTCATTCGCCTGGTATTCATATCTCTGCTGACAAAAGATACAGCGGCAATCATGATGGAAGATTCGCAAACGGGGCAACGATATCTACAAGTAAAGCATTTCATCAGCCGTGGTATTCCATCGAGCATCATCACACTCATCGTCGTTGTTACAGTTGGCTATGGCTTAATGCTTATCGTAGGGATGTAAAGTGATATTTTTCTATGATAATAGATAAGAAACTTTGAGCATGCAGGGCTTCCCTTGCATCTGGCTTTATAGGAGGAAGTCACACGACGGTATATTAGCCCAGGTGGAATCATCGCATTGGATTTCAGCCTTGATATTAATGAGTTAGCTATGGTCTAGAGTTAATAGTATAGATCAAACGTCAAGTCTCAAGTCGCATTCCCTTGCCCGCCCGATGTTGTTCCTTCGCCAGGAAGCGCGCGGAATGAGGAAATCTACATTCCTTTGTAGCATCGGAACAACCTTCGGGACCGGACCCTGGCCTACAGTGTTGTAAGGCCTGCTACACAACAAGCCCGATGCTCTTGATGCTGGATGGACAAGAGCGACACCACCTCACCATGGTTGAATTTTAATGTCCCACGCCGCCTGGCACATTATAAAGGGTGCCGCTTTTCCTATCCACCGTGAGTAGCGACCTTGTGGAGATGGCCGTAAAACACTACCCGAGTATAGGAGCCAAGAATTGGGCATTCTTGGAAGCTCGGCGGAGCCTTTTCCGACATTCTTGGAGTTGCCATGTCTACAAAGGCACTGCCTACAAGTAGTAGGTGTGGACTCTTTTTTTCGTGCAACTCAATACTCTCTTTACTTTCTCCTCCCTGGACGAAAATTGATATTAATCATTCCCTTAATATATCATATCTGATTTCGCTTCACTTTGCGGCATTTATCCTCGCGCCTTTATCACTCATTTTGTTATTGATAAGAAGCAACCGCCAAGATGCGTATTACACTTCTCGCCCTCTTCTCCCCCCTTGTCGCCGTCACCCACGCAGGAATTATCCATCGCAGCAATAAAGAAACTCCGCAAACCCTCCCTAAGGATCCCCCGGCCAAAGGCCATATCGGCGATGTCGTAAGGCTCTCATCTCACTTCTTATTCTTCGCCCTGTTAATCGCATACTAGAATTTCTGTTCCAGCGGCACACCGCTATGTTGTATTGCCGAAAAGAAAGGCAAAGGTACGACGTGTACCCTGGCAGGTGGATCTTGTAGTGGTACAAGTGTGTGTTGTGAATCTGTAGGTTTCTGGGATGAAATTGAACTTTGATATGGAGACTAATATGATGTAGGGAGAGGGAGGGCATTGTAAAGGGTTGACATATATGCCGAAGCCAGTTGTGTTGGAATAGGTGGAGAAGTCGGAGGATATGGCAGATGGGTATTAAAGGCTAGACTGGAAATTCATGGAAGGGCTGGAGGAATCAAGTGGTACTATTTCGCAATTCTTTCTAACTTTAAAATTATGGATGAGGCTATTAGTGTTTGAAATGAAATCTACCGGTATTACTTACAGATTATATAAGTAGTTCTGATGACTATATAAGTACTATCAAAAATAAAACCCAGGGGGTGGTACCAAAAGCGCGTTTACGGTGCTAAGAGGTTTAATGGAATAAATGTCTGTAAAAGCAATTTCATTATAAGGTCTAAAAAATATATATACTTTTGGGGCCTATACCTGGAGGTACGGCGTTTGTAAGATAGCCAACACTAGCGGCCCTACATAGGTAAGTGCTGTGAGCCATTGCAATCCGCGCGCCACGCCAAAAACTCTCTCTACCGTTTACGTGGTGAGTCATTCACGTTATTCACAGTCCATTTTCCAATTAATGACCAGCCGGAGCTAACATGTATATAAAGAATATTTAAGGTCTCTCTCCAAGATATCCTCCATTTATCTCCATCTCTATCTCCATCTCCATCTCCATCTCCATCTCCATCTCCATCTCC
>QGML01000214.1:0-23037 GCA_007825375.1 Lachnellula willkommii | reverse complement strand
CAAACACAACAGCAAAGCAAAACATCACCATCTCTCAACGACCACCAACCTGGCCCTTGGGAATCGGCTTGATCCAGCAAATAGCAAGGTTGACACCAATGGTCACAACACCAATGATCCAAAACGCCTTGCCGTAATCCTTGCCAAGATATCTAAAGATGATGGCAAAGATGATGCCACCGAAATTCCCCGTCGCGCCCGTGACTCCAGAAATGATGCCGTTGGCAAACGGGTGAACATGCGGCACCAGGGAGAAGTTTGCTCCGTTTCCAGCCTCGAGGAAGAACGCCATGCCAGCAACGAGCCCGAACATCGTGGAGTGGGAATGCGAGTTCACGAGCCCGATCGCGATGAGGAAGGCACCGGTGACAACAGCAAACGCGTGCACTAATATCTTCTTCGCCCATACGGTTTTCGTCTTCTTGTAGATAACATCCGAGACTATTCCGCCAAAGGGACGGCACACTACGTTCAGGAGGCCGAACATGGCAGCCCAGCGACCGGTGCCGGTTTGCCCGAGCTTGGGGAAGTTCTTTAGGTAGTACGCGCCTAGGATGGAGTTGATGGATAGCTCGGCGCCGAAAGAGCAGAAGTAGCATGCGGCTACTACCAAGGTTTGGGGGGTGAAGATGACGGACATGGCTTCTTTGAAGGAGGGCTTGACGATCACTTCGCCCGCGCAGCATTCAGCATGTCTGGTTCGCTCATAGTGGCTTCGTGGTCATATGCATGCTTAGCGCTTGCCATGCCTGCTTCTTCTTCGAGACGTTTTTCGTCGCTCGAGCCACCCAGTGTGTTTGTACCGGTCGTCTTGTGGTCTGTGATGGTGCCTGGGACGTCGACGACTTTCTCGGCACGGATACCGTGGGCCTGGAGGTTTTGCTGGACGGCGAGGTGGCGTTCCGACCACTTTCCTGTGGGGGTGTCAGGACAGGTGAGCACCATGGCGATCGCAGTGAAGGTGATTATGATGAACGGGACGATGAAGGAGACCCTCCAGGCAACGTGGGAAGTGAGGTGTTGATTCTTCTTGAGAGAGTCGTAGATGGCGGGCATAACGAAGTATGTTATCCCTCCACCAGCGTTACCCCAGCCCGCTGTCAAAGCGTTGCTAGTTCCCACGACATTCTTATCGAAAAATCCAGTCGACCATACTTGGCAAGGCACGAAAGATCCACCAAGGATGCCGATGAAGAAACGGATTGCGTAAAGACCTCCTGGCCCTGAGATGGTACCGGCGAGGGCACTGGGAATTGCACCAACGATCAAGGTTACTGCAAAAGTGTTTTTGGGGCCGAAACGATCACACATAGGTCCTGCAACTAAACGAACGAGAAGCCTATTTGCAAGTCAGCTTTTGAAGCTCCGAGAGCATGCGAATAAGCACTCACGTTGCAGTAAGAGCAATGATATTTGAGTTTGCAATCTCATTTTGGGTCAACTTGAGATCCTTCTTGATAGCAACAGTTAGCAGCGGTGGAAAGGCATACCTTGGAACCAAGTAAGTATCGATTTCGTTTTTCATTTTAGGGACAATCTACTTACCATGCCAGAAAGGCAATCATGAATCCGAACCAAGCGAAGTGGAATACCCTTCCATGCTTGTTGAAAGGGTTGAGAATCGGGATCGAACGAGCCTTTCCATTCACTGGATTAATCTCTGGCGCCTTCCAAAGGGTTGCGATTTTGAAGCCCATTTTTGTTGGATACCTAGGTACTTGGGGTGTATTGGCTATACGTCAAAGAGATATTCGACCGCGATCGGAGGCGTGAGAATTAATTTAAGATCCAAGCCAATTCGAGGATGTTGGAAACAGGTAGACTGATTGTCTAAATTGAATATCAGTTGTGGTGAATGATTGTACTTATAAGTTCCAAATTCACAACGTCAAATGGCAGATCAGATATCTCCGGAAAACTCACAGATGGACCAAGCTAGCGATCCCAAGCAGCAAATCCGCGGGTATTATCCCATGCGGAGATCTTCAGTGCCTGGTACTGTAGACTAGACCCTTGATGGTGGAGACACCAAACCTTGTTGAGATATGGGGAAGGCAATCTGGAGCCAAAATCCCGATAAGCTGGCTTGCTGGGATAAGAATAATATCAAATAGTCGTCTCTGAGGTATCAATTCAATAAACCCCCTCGCTTCAGCATGCGACTCCAAGGAGGGGAGGTCTGGATCTCCCCAAGTGTCTAGAGTTCAGGAGATTGATCTTGGAACTTATACAGCTCCTGATTATTCCAAATATGAAGCAAAGGCTCAATGCTTCGCTCTATACGAGTAAAGGATGAGGGGCGTTATTGGACCAACATCTGCGGATGCGGTACTGTACTGTACAGCGATGCTTTCCATGGCAGTGAGCCAACTCCAAATCAAGCTTTAGAAGGAATCATAACATTGTAAAAGCAATACTCGTGATATCCATCGAAACCAGCAACAAATTCTTGAGGCTGATTAGGAGGCAGGGAGGTCTGCAGAAAGACTGGTGCGAGGGAGGGACCGCCAACGGAGAAAGTACTACTCGAGACCGTACCTTGGATGTGACCAATCACAGTCTGCGCATTCATTGATCAATGGCTGGAACGATACTTCCCCGGGATTATTCATGAACGATGCGAGGGCCCAAGGCCAGGGAGAGGAGGTGGAGGTGAGGTGGTGGTGGGTGTGGGGTGGGGTGGCTGCCCCTTATCTTCGACGAGGCACTAGTGGCTTAAAATCCCCAATTTGCTAGCTTCGCGACCCACTTTAAAGATAAGATAAGAGACTACAGGACAGCAGGGCAGGACAGGAACAGGCAAGGCATGGCTCATAAACCTTAAAGACCTCTTCATTCTGTTCTCAAATTGCTAGACGTTTGAAATATGATCTCGAAGTAGGAAAATTGGTGATAAGGACCATGTTTTTCGACCTGGGAAGTAAAAAAACAGCCAATGTCTTCGATATCCATGGATCCCTACGACAAACAACACAGCACTGCAATAGGTTCATTCCCTCGTGCAAAAGAATCCTACGATGCGTGGCATTATTGCCTGTGTTTCTTTTGACCTAGACTGGAGTAACCCCACGTTACGGAGGTAGCGTTATCTCGACAGGGAGACCAATAGCCACATCGATACACCAGATACTGGCATCTCCGGTGCATCTACTAGTGGTCGTGATCGAGGAGTACAGCAGATAAGACATCTCATTAATGTTCCAGCAGGTCATGATTGATATTTCGCGTTCCAGCTGCTATCAATAATAGTATAACAGCGAAAGGGGACGATTCCTAGTACCGTAGGACGATTGCGGGAGATCCAGAGCCAATGCCATTCACGGGACCTCGCGCCTTTTATGTTGGTACAGGTACACCAGGTACACTACTGTACTGCTCTTCTACCCCATCGGAAGGCCTTGTTCAGCCTTGTAGAGAGACTTCTGCGTTCCAATGGCATGGTGTTTCTAGTACACAAAAGAGACCGATAGTGCTCAACAGCTTTTGTCGCCTCTACTTCTACTGCATACTTCCTTGTGCTCCTCGAGACCTTCTCGCTCAGCATCTCCTTCTCTGCCTTTCCTTTACCTTTTCCCTATCCCTATCGAACCCCTTCCTCCCTTTCCTCTGCTTTTAATCTACCTTAAAATTCGTTCCCAACCCCGTCTTCCGTACTCATCACCGTCTCTTGGAATCCATTCGCATACCATTTTCTGATACTCGCACTTTCTTCACTTTCTTCCATCCCTCATCCGCCCCTTCATTGCCAATCAGCCTGGATAATTCCATCGTCTCCTTACCCATCGTCTCGTACCCCGCATCCTTACCCCCCCATCGTCAACAGCTTCCTCCGCGTCTCCGCCATCTCCTCCCCCGGGCTCTGCACATGACTTAAAAGTTTCAATTTCTGTGCATTATCTATTTTTTGATCGTCTCGGATTTTATGAGATATTCAAGGCTTTATATTTAAACAAGTAAGCACTGTTCCGGAGAGAAAAAGTGCCACACCAACAGCCCAGAGTCCATAATAGGTTTTAGTATAAGGGTATACATTACTAGCTCGCTAATCTCGTCACAGCAAGACCTCCATCCCAACAACCTAATCCTTCCACCCCCTCCTCTTCCCAATCCCCTTCACCACATAAACCAGCCCCAGCAAGACCGGAACCTCAATCAGCGGTCCCACAGTAGCCGCAAGCGCCTGGTCGCTATCCGGCCCATACGTCGCAACAGCCACCGCAATCGCCAACTCGAAATTATTACTCGCCGCCGTAAAGCTCTGCGTAGCAGCCAGCTTATACCCAAAGCCCATCTTGCAGGTAACCAGCAGCGTCAGGAAGAAGATGATGGCGAAATACACCACCAGCGGCGCGGCAACCCTCACCACGGACACAATCTGGTGCACCACGTGCTTGCCCTGGGACGCGAACAGCACGAGGATGGTGAACAGGAGGCCGATGAGCGACCAGGGCGCGGCGAACTTCAGGAAGACGTCGTCGTACCAGCGCGCGCTGGTGAGCTTGCGCAGTGAGAACCGGGTGAGGACTGCGGCAGCGAGCGGGATGCCGAGGAAGACGGCGACGGATTGGGCGACGGTGTCGTACTGGATATCGAGGGTTCCTTCTTCGGCGGAGATGACCTTTATGAAGAGGAGAGCGAGCGGTGCGTAGAGGACGATTTGGAGCAGCGAGTTGATGGCTACGAGGATGGCGCAGTATTCGTTGTCGCCTCCTGCTAGGCCGGTCCAGATGAGTACCTGGAGGACGTGTTAGTTGAGGGTCCAGAGTTAAAGTGACTTGAGTATGCATCTAAACGTACCATCGCAATACACCTCGCCAAACCCACGAGAATCAGACCTTCGCGCAGCCCGCCTTTATCAGGAAGGAATGCCCAGGCCAGTCCGAGCTGAAGATTAAAGTCATCAGCGATCGATACGCCACGTCCACCGTCCTTTGCTCAAGAACACAACACAACATAACATACCATAACCAACGGAGCAACAACCCAGTTAACAACAACACTAAACCCAATCTGCACCCAAACCTCCCTCTTCCGAAACACCCGATGCAAGCTCTCAAACCTGACTTTACACAAAATCGGGTACATCATAACCAGAAGCCCAACAGCTAGAGTAAAAGTTAACCCCAAAGTCTTTCAACAACACAACTTTCACCCGCATCATCAAGAACCCAAATAAACAAAAGAAAGATGAAGATGGAAGGATGGAAAGATAGATAGAAAAAACAAACCAATCGGCACCGAAACCCCCACAAACCGCCCCCTCTGCAAAGCCTCCCCAGTACCCTCCACAAAGTTCCCCAGCAGAATCCCAACCGCCATAGCCAAGAAGATCCACAGCGCCAGGAACCGATCCAACAATCCTAGACTTTTGAACGCCGAACTTTTCTCATCTCCATCTCCATCTTCCCCCCTCTCTACCGGAGCATTTTTTTCCACATCTGAAGAATTTGATTGTGACTGTAACTGTAACTGTGACCGTACAACGACATCGTCAGACAGCACTTTAGCCATTTTCGTTTTAGCGCAGATGGAAAGGGATCTGATATCGAAAACGCGCAACCGATTACAAGGCCTCAAACAAAGACTATCAAAAGACAATCAATAAAACAAGAGAATTCGATATCCAAGAACCAACTTGACTTTGCTTCATGACAAGTCAAGACAAAGAAGACATGGTTAGATTTATATAAGAACTTAAGAGTCGTTCGCCTCAAGACTGAACGGATTTAGCGAGGTCAAAATGAGGATTCTGGCCAATCAGAGCGTGGCAGTGACATTCCCCCTTTTTAGCGGCTCGTGCTGGATGGAGGCACTAATTATCAGGTGGAGACCTACCTTAATGTGCTGGGGACGAGTCGAGTCTACCTCTTTACTTTCTAGCAGTCGCTATAGCGCTCAAACCACTTTTCACTTTTCGGTGTTACATTCACTTTTCCCGGTTCCTGATGTAGAGGCCGACGCGTCTCCGGAACATCATGGTTTCCACCTGATAATTAGTTCAAATTGTGCTGGGCGGAGTGGACGTAAAAGTCCATGATATCAAAGCCGCTTCTTGTGTAAGCCATGCAAAATTACACAGCATTCATAAGGATCCGATGACATTCTTCTATCTTCTACTCCGGCGACTAAATTTGTAATGTATCTCTCGAGAACCCTTGGAATTATTCATTTTCACTCAGTATCTGCACCATGACCAAGTACTTATAATCAAAGGCTATACATGAGTAACAGCTAGCCTATCCGTGTAAATTTTCCCCAGAACTCCCAAGCTAAGTTTTAATACTCTAACAATACATCATTCGTCGCTGTCGTCTTCCACGACCCTTCTATTCTTAGCTCGAGAGACCGGCTTCGGCTTGTTGCTTATGAGATCGGGAATATCTGGCAGGCTGTCATCATCCGAATCCAGCTCGTATACTACCGGCTCGGAAGATGGCTTGCGTTTTGGCCATATAGCTGGTGGAGGGCTTGATGATTTTGTCAAAGGTTGTCTCCTCCTGACATTATCTTCGTCATCCATGGCAATGAAATTGAGGAGACTTGATGATGCTTCCATCTCGCTATCTTCAGTGTCTTCGCTGTTGGCAAGGTCGTCACCTTCTCCCTCAGATTCCTCTCCAAAGGTAGGCGCGGGCGTCCTGAAATTCGAATGATGCTGCTCAGACAGGCTGCTTAATTCGTCGTCGCTCTCAACGTCGGAAAAGACAAGAGAGGTCTTCTGCTTTTGAGTTGGCTTTTTTCTTGGCACTGCTACTTTAGGGGATGAAGCTGCAGCTTCCACCTTGTCATCATCAACAAGAGAAGGCAGATCCAGGTATGCAAGTGACGTTTCTCGATCACCGTGAGGCCTTTTAAATCGTTCTTCCGGGTCTCGAGATGCTGCCAAGATCTTGAAGAGGTCTACACATCTTTTCGTGTATTCACCATGTGAGACTTTGATGCACCGAGTCAAAGATCGTTGCACAGTAGGGTGAGATGTTAAATCAGGCATCGTTACTTCCTGTAGATCATCCCCTGCGATGTTCTGATACCGTCTCTCGAGATTTTTCATGTCTGCTTTGCTTAGTAGGACCGAGTCCGATGGAAGCACAGGAGCCATTTGAGTTTTTGGTACCGCTGTGCTCTTCTTGCCAGTTACACCAGGTTTGGAACTAGCGGAGCCACCACCACCTAGCTTTGAAGCTTTGCGAAAGCCAGTTTCGACATCATCTGGCATATGAAACTTCTTGGGAGGCTTCTTCCGTGCTTTGCTGGGTCGTCCTCTTGTTGGCACAGGCAGCGCTGGGCCCTGGGTGTTTTCAATAGGAATTTCTATCATTCTTTTGTCGACACTCGGCGTAATAGATTTCGGAATGATTCGCACGGAAAGATCATGTCGAAAAGTAAACCGTGCTCCGGAGCTGATCATCTTTTGCATTTGCTCGTAGTTGTCCTTGGCCTTAATGAATGAGTCCTCCTCCTTGCCACGCATCAAGAGCAGCACGATATGCCCAGCCCGCTTTCTTCCCGTTCGTCCCATGCGCTGGAGCATGCGAATAGGAGATGCAGAAGCATCATAACAGATGATGAGATCGACCTGACCAATGTCCAAACCTTCTTCGCCGATAGAGGTTGCGACAATGACGTTGATCTTTCCGCTCTTGAAGTCACTGATTGTCTCAAGCTGCTTTGCTTGGTTCATGCCTTCAGAACGCTTCGAATCAGCTTGACCAACAAAGACTGAGGCCCGAACCATAGGCCTGTGTCTATGCAGGACACGGCAGATTTCTTCCGCGCTGTCCCTGTACTCTGCAAAGACGATAATCCGAGTGGCTGATGGAGGGGAATCCTCTCCTAGTCGCCCCTCACCGGCATCCATGAAATGGTTCAAAACGGCATCGCAGAGAAAGGTGAGCTTGGGATGACCAACAAAAGTATCCTTGCCAATCCAAGAACCAATTCTATCCATCATTTTCTTAAATTCTGGATGCTCAACGATTTGTTTTCGATATTTTCCACCTTTGTTGCCATCCTCAACGGCTTCTCGAAGGTCCTTAACTGCGGAATAGAACGGTCCAATACCATGAAAGTTCAGTAATTTTATACCATGAGCTACGCTGGCAAGAATAGTGAAAAGTGCATTCATCATGCCTTTTAGGCCAAAACTGGCCGTCCTTCCTGCAGATGCCATCCATTGCTTCCTAGCAGTCACCATACCAAACGTAGTGAGTGACATGGGGTCCTTTTTCCAGTAGGCGTTCTGTGCACACAATAGATTTACCAATGGTTGAAGTGCTTTGGAGTAATGCTCCTGCACTAGAGCCATCTCATCTGATGGGTCGAGAAGGACTTGGTCAATATTTCGACTATGGACGTATTGCTGGATGTCCATAGACTCCTCCGTCCGAATCTCAACCTTTGAAATCTCCAGTCCATCAACTACCTCTTGGACAGCTTCAACACTTGCACCAGGAGTAGCAGTCAACGCCAGGACGCGAAAGCTCTTGTTGAAGCGACGCATAAATTTGACCACATTGACATAGGCGTAGTTACCAGTTGCCCGATGTGCTTCGTCAACAACAAGAAGCACAATCTTCTTTGGATCAGCAATTCCACTTGACAAATCGTTTTGAAGCGTTTGCGGAGTCATAAAAAATACTCGCTTCTTAGCCCACTCATCAGCTCGTAAAGCCGGTTGCTGTTCACCCGTAAGCATCGTAGTTTGAGACTTTGGGATGCCGACAATATTAAAGCACGCTTCGGCTTGTTGGGCCACGAGCGGTTTTGTTGGAGCAACGAATACGATCTGAGCCTCCTTAGTCCATCGGAAGTAGTTGAGCATAATCGTGGCAGCGATAAATGTCTTCCCTAAACCGGTGGGGAGAGCAACGAGGAGATTATTGAAAAGCCCATTCCTAACAATGCTGTATTGATAGTCACGGATCGCACCGAGATTGATTGGGTAGACCCAGGTTTTGAGAGCATCGTCGTCGAGTTTGTGATGGGTGGGTTCTTCTGGAGGCAAATCTACGATGAAATTATGCACTTTGTTAACTTGCGATGCTGGGACTTGCTCTTCTGCGCGACCGCCGAAAAGAGTGGTTTGACGGAGACCAACTTGCGGGGCTACTAGCCGCTGTCGTGGAAATGAACTGGCTTGAGAGTTGCGTATTGGAGATGATCCAATCGTGATAGGCTCCTTTCCACGGTTATTCTCTGGAGAAGAGAAGGCGTCATCAGGGAGATCATCCAGTTCTCTAGCTGGATCATTGGTCTTCGAACCCGAGATGTTTCCCGTCAGCCTCTGAAGAATGTTGGGGTTTGGAGCAGCATTTGAACGAGCAGAAGGGAAGATTGGCGGCTTAGGTACTTCTGGTCGTGGCTTTTTGTAGATGGCGCCTCTGATCTTATATGCGGGGCTGGAGTCGGGGAAAGCCTCTGCTTGTGTCGCCCCTAGAATTCGGGCTGCCGGTACTGGTTCAACGCCTTCGTGGATTCTGTATTTCGGCTTCTTCTTCGCCGATTTTCTATTCTCGCCTTCTTCATCAGACCCAATTGTATCTACCGACTGTCGAGAATGGCGCCGATGCCCAGTCGATATTTCATCATTTGACGTTTCGCTGACCCTCCGTCGCTTCCTTCGATGTGGGGAGAGTGAATTCGACAGTAGGGGTTGAGATGGTTGGGTGAAGGCTTCAATAAAGTCCTCATCTGCAATATCGCCATAGTCCTCCTCTTCCATCTTGGTTGGGTGTGTTGAGGTGGCCAAGCATATCGTATTGTGCGAGTTGCAGCTGAGGGGTCGCGTTTCGCAAGAGGTGATAGACGCGATGGACGCGATGTTGACACGACTAATTTACGGCCACGTGATTCCTTCAAAAGTTGACCCCGAAGCCAAACAGTCATGCGTTACGAATAGGTATTAGAAGTAAATGCTAGGTAAACAAGCTGCTTTTAGATTGTTTCTATTGGTTTGGAAAAGTTAAAGGGTTTTTATAGTTGCATGTTTAGACAGCTTTCATATGATACGGATATATTCTATATTATCTACCACGCATAAGCCACAAGCCGCCGTCGGGGCATTCCATGGCCCCAGGTATGGATCAAAACCCTCGCCCAGATCTTTTTACAATGGGCTTCCTCACTGCGCCGTGTGAGGATACTTTCTTGACCGCTGATGATGCGATCTTCTTGGTAGTTTTCAAACTCTCGTTCTCCAGCCTCTTGTCTTCGCGTGCCTTGTCTTCTGCCATTTGCGCTTCAATCTCCATCTTTTTGTTAAATTCAACTTCTGTCACTCGCTTCTCTCTCGCAGAATATCCCTTTTCCTTAATCGAATAGAAGACGCCTCCGAGCTCTGCCAACCAGCGAGGATCAACAGATGTTACTGTTGACATGTATTCTTTCGAGGTGAGAATCAGTTCGTGGTAAACGACATAATCCGGAAGGTAACCAAGTCCGTAAAGGGCACTTGTAGGGTGCAGCTGGACTGTTACACTTGTCCTCAAGTTGACATACTCTCCAATACCTTTGACTTTCGCAGCTTGGTGATAGTAACCAGAGCAAATGCATTTCCGAATGACGTCCCAATCAGTACCACAACTTATCATGGACATTTTTTGCATCTTCATAATGTCCAGGAGTTGTTCTCTGATCTCTTTTGCTCGGCGTAAAGATTTGGGGTGCAAAAAGTGCCGAGTACACCAAGCGTCTGAATATCCATTCGACTTCCACTGAGAATAAACATGCAAATAGGTCAAGTGGTCAGATTCCGGAACGAAAAACTTCTCACGAGCTGCGTCGGACTCTTCTTGACGCTCTTTAGGCCGGTAGAACACATTTGGAACAGAGAGCATAGATACGATGGTCAACATCTCTTCACTACAGCCATATTCTTCAGAAGTAATGAGTAGCTTAGCCAAAGATGGGTCCATAGGGAAGGCGGTCATTTTTTTGCCGACAGCGGTGAGGTCACCGATGTTGTTCAGGGCACCCAGTGCCCACAAGTCGAAGAGAGATGTTGTAATGGTATCTTGGGGAGGTGGGTCCATAAAATCAAAGTCTAATAAGTCTTTAACTCCTAAAGATTTCAATAGTAGCACTGTGTTACTGAGGTTTGTGCGCTGAATTTCGGGGATAGTCTGGATGTATAATTCATCCTTGAAAGCAGCTTCAGTGAAGAGATGATATGCTTTGCCAGGTCCAGTACGCCCAGCTCTACCAGCTCTTTGAGAAGCATTCGCTTGAGAAATAGGGGTGATCTGCAAGGTATCCATTCCCATCCGGGGATTGTAAACTTTGAGCTTCGAATAGCCCGCATCGACGACATACATGATACCATCTACAGTCAAACTGGTTTCCGCAATGTTCGTTGCGACAATGACCTTTCGGACTCCAGGAGCCGCTTTATCGAAAATCTTCGCCTGTAGATCTGCTGGCATTTGACTGTAAATTGGTAGAATGCTCAATTTTGGGGGGTCATTCAGAGCGTTGAGTCGCTCTTGGATAAGCTCGCAAGTAACTTCGATATCTTCTTGCCCTGTCATAAAGACCAAGATATCGCCGGCTCCCATGGATACGTGAATTGCAAGGACCTGCTGAACTGTCTGATCAACATAATCCTCCACGGGCGATCGGTGAAACATGACATCTACAGGGAAAGTTCGTCCCGGGATAAAGAATTCAGGCGCTCCTCCGTAGAAATCAGAAAACCGCTTCGAGTTCATGGTAGCAGATGTCACAATCAGTTTGAGATCCCGCCGTCGAGCCAAGACCTTTTTAAACAACCCCATGAGAACGTCGGTATTCAAAGCCCTTTCGTGTGCCTCATCCATGATGACGCAGGAGTAGCGATCAAGATCCGTTTCGTTTAAGGATTCTCTGAGAAGAACACCGTCTGTCATGTACTTAATACATGTCTCCTTGCTCGTACAGTCCTCGAAACGGATTGCATAGCCAACGGTACCACCGAGCCTACATTGCATCTCTTCACTGACACGTTTGGCGACACTCATTGCTGCGACTCTGCGAGGTTGCGTACATCCTATCATACCTGCGTCTGCATAACCGTCCTCGTACAAAAATTGCGTGAGTTGGGTTGTTTTGCCGGAACCAGTCTCTCCAACTACAATGACTACTTGATTGTCTCGTATGACCCTCAACAAGTCCTCGCGAACCGCAAATGCTGGTAAGAATTCTCTTTGTTCCTTCAGAGATTTGCTCTGACTGAAATTACTTGCGCCCTCATTCTTTTTCATATGCTGGCCGAATTTGCTGGTTCCTTGGTCTTCTTCCCCTGGTATGGGGGCGGCGCTATCTCCTTCGTCCTCTTTAACCCCCATCAGATTGCCAAGAGCTGTTCCAGCCATATTTGTAGCTTCCTGCGCCTGCTTCTGTCGCTCTTTTTGTTGGCGTTTTTCCTTCACCACCTTGCTACCTTTCCTACTAAAGACCGCCATGTCGCTTTGGGCGTCTCGTACCGCGGGCACCGGCTCCAGCTGCTTGGAAAATACAGTCCTTCCATCTAGGAAAGGAGGCTTCAGATCGTGGACAAGCAAGTGGACTCTAGTCGCCTCTTCATCATCCTCAAAATCGTCTCCGAAGTCTCTTCGCTGAGCTACTCCGGACGTGAGCATCCGATTCGTCTCCCACGCGTCAACATCTTTTTGCTTTTGATTTGCTCGCGCGCTAATTCGTTTCCCAGTCTTCTTTTCCGCCAAAGCAGCCTCTTGTTGCTGATCAGCCCAAGAATTGTCGTAGGAACCAAATGGGTTGTGCGAGTCGTCTCCGAAGGTATGTCCAGATTCATCACCAGCATACCAGTCTCTGTCCAGGGCATTCGATTCCTCTTCGTTCACAAAGGGCTCAGGACCATCGAACTCTTCTTGGCGAGGAGTTGAGCGAGCTGTAGATGAGTATCTTGACTGTGCACGCGGAGTCGATGCCCTGGATGCATTTCCCATGCGACTTTGGGACCTCGATTGGGCAGAGCCGGGTTTCCCATTGTGGATTGAGGATGGTCTGGCGGGAACCATAAACCTATCGTCAGATCGTAAAGGGTTGAAATCCAATTTTCGCCGTTTGGAGTTGGATTCTCCTTCATCCCCAGCCATGGTTGTGTTTTGCTGAGTTTGATATTGATTTGCCTTGCAGAGCGGCTCCCCTGAAAATGAAGTCAGCTCAGCCTCAGCTTTGAGTTAATTTTGATCAGGCCCCGCTAGCGCCCGCTTCCAGATTAGATAGGCGATGTGGGGTGGGGTGGGCAAAAAAAGTTCTTGAGCACAAGAAACTATATTACGATTTTTCTTCGTAAAAGGATAATCTACGACAGGAAGTCAAGATGTCTATGATAACAGCTACCGCATGGGTGCCCCGCGGCTTTGCAGCCCCCTTCCCTACTAAATACACCTTTGACGAGGAAGAGTTCCAGCGAATTGCCGATCTTGCAAAGCTGCAACTTGACGATGCGAACGAGGACTTGGAGGAGGCACGCAACCAACCGACGGAGAAAAATGGCAAGGAGGACGCCGAGGAAGAGGGCTCCGACGATGAGGCCGGTTCAAAAGCATTAAAATCGAAAGGGCAAGTTTTCCCAGACAATTTGCTGGTTTTCTTGCTAATACTTATGAAATCAGGGATGAGGACGACGACCTCAAAGAATACGACTTAGAGCACTACGATGAGGATGTGGAGATGGATCAAGACAAGGAGGGCGCGGGTATGGCAATGTTTGGAAACGTCAAGTCTCTTGCATACCATGACTCTAATAAAGACGACCCTTACATTACCATGCAAGAAAACGACGAGGACGACGAAGACCGAGAAGAACTTCAGATTCTTGCGACAGACAATATGCTTCTTGCAGCCAAAGTCGAAGATGAAGTGGCGCATCTTGAAGTCTACGTTTATGAAGACGAAGCTGACAATCTCTATGTTCACCACGACCTTATGCTCCCTGCGATACCCCTCTGTGTGGAATGGTTAGATATACCAGTAGGCAAGTCTGGCGCTGCAAAAGACTCGAGAGCAAACTTTGTGGCTGTTGGAACTTTTGATCCAGATATTGAAATTTGGGATTTGGATACTGTCGACTGCATGTACCCAAATGCAATCCTTGGACAAGGTGGGGAAGGCAAAGCCGCAAATGCAGATGGTACCAAGAAGAAGAAAAAGAAGAAGTCGAAGAAGGCAAACGAAGAGTACCATGTAGATGCTGTGCTTTCACTCGCTGCCAACAGACAGCATCGAAACCTCCTGGCCTCATCTTCCGCAGACAAGACTGTTAAGCTATGGGATCTCAACACAACGAAGTGCGCCAAGTCATATACACATCACACGGATAAAGTCTGCTCATTAGCATGGCATCCACGGGATTCGACATTACTACTGAGCGGGAGTTACGACCGGACAGTGGTTGCCGCCGATATGAGAGCACCTGCTGCCAAAGTTCCCAGATGGGGTGTTGAAAGCGATATAGAGACCGTCCGATGGGACCCCCATGATCCAAATTACTTCTACATCTCGACTGAGAATGGCATCATCCATTTTCATGATGCTCGGAATGCACCATCGAATCCAGCTGCAAGCAAGCCTGTCTGGATCTTACAGGCTCATGATGAATCGGTCTCAGCCTTTGATATTAACCCTACCATCCCAGGTTTCATGGCGACTGGTTCAACAGATAAGCAAGTCAAGCTTTGGAATATACAACCATCTGGCCCAACTATGGTTGTTTCACGCAATTTGGAAATTGGAAAGGTGTTTTCTACTGTATTTGCTCCTGATGAGGAAGTCGGGTTCAGACTCTCAGTCGCGGGTAGTAAAGGTGTTGTCCAAGTTTGGGTAAGCATTACCTCTTTGTATGAAACTTGAAACTTGAAATATCGGTTAACCCTTGAACTTGGTAGGATACTTCGACCAATAAGGCCGTCCGAGCGGCATTCGCGGATAGAGTCGCACCGGTGGATGGAGAGATTAGGGAACGACTGGTAGGAGTTGAAAACGATAGTAGCGAGTCCGAAGACGAGAGTGAGTCTGATGAAGAGGGGGGAAAGACTGGAGAAGGTTGGGAGTCCATGGAGGAAGATTGAAGACGGGCTTTTGGGAGGGTTTCAAGTTTGGGCCATGCACCTCGCTTTCCGCTTCGGCAGCCAGAGACTCTATCAACTTTCAACTCGTCATCTTCATCTTCATCTTCATCGAGAGAAGGGCAGCGTGGGGATTGAGGTAATAAGAAGTCAACTGTGGAATGGAAATGTACGACTGCCATCCCAAAATCCAACATGGTACAGTATCAAATTCGGATGCGGGTGCCACTTTGGAAGCGGAATGCGATATATTCTCGGATTTCAAGGATCAAAAATAATCTCGAGATTCATGGCGTCGTTGAGGAGCGATCTCGCAATGCATTATTACAAACCTGGCAATTTCCCATTCAACGAATTATCTATCGCAGGCAATCGTCTAATAGTCACCGCACTGACTTTTGCGCATTGAGGTCATCCGAGCATGCTTTCGCAGATATAGTTCCCACATATTGTTTAAAGCGATTGGGATGTTTCAACTCTAGTAGTGAGGATTCAAGTAAGGTAAATTCTGCGGTAACCTTCCATTTTGTTTGAGATATTCATGATACTTTCACCTAGGTTCGGCAGTCTATTTCCATCAATGCGATGTTCGATTTAGAATAACGTCAACCCCAGATTTCAGGTCCTTACAGTACTCGTCAGACTTAAGTAATTGTACAGTTAGCCTATAAAAATGTTAAGCGACTCTTTTCAGATGAGTTTTTTTTCGCTGACCTTAGGAGGGTCGGTACACCGGCACCCCAGATGATATTCCCAGAAGACGATTCTATACTCCGTACTAGAAAATAATCGGTAAAAAATCCAATAAAATCTCACCTAATAGTCGGATCTTCCGACTATAGACTGTTACTATTTTTCGGGTGTGCGGTACTGGTGGTACACCAGGTAGAATCATCTCGAGGGGAAATCAACTAGGTAGTACCAACCCTCTGGGGTTGGCGGGAAAAAAGAAAAAGGATTCACTCAAGAAATAGCTTTCAAAGTCTCCAGCGAGACTACCAATATTAGATAGTGCTAGCCTTGCGGCTCAGACAACTGTACGAAGCACTGTGCCTCGTGGAGGGCTCGTGGAGGGCTCGTGGAGGAGAAAATAAGGCACCGCACCGTGACCGTGCCTTTTCTCAAAATAACAGATGTGGGATGACTGCAGCACATGTTTCCCCTGATCTGATCGCCCTAACGCTCGTGCTGCTGCACGGCATTGCTGATGTGTTGAGGCGATGCCACGAAACAACCAACTAACCAAATACTCGCGCGCCACGGGTTGCATCGTTGATCCACAGCCTCGCTGGCCTTGCACCTTGAGGGCTTCATCAAGATTACTCCGTAAGATACCTCCGTACTCACAACTTTACAAAATCAGAGAGACTTATTATTGATTTGGAGCCTCTACTCGAGTACCTCTCCGTACCTCTCACTTGCACTGTGCATGAAGCCGCTTGATGCAAGCTCGCAAGTAAACCTCCGTAAAGAAACGCCTGGGTGATCATCCATGGACGGACCTGTGTACCTCCGTATCTGAAACTCGAAACATCTGACCCTGGGCTGGGCGAATGACAGTCCCCCGAGGCTAGACGTTCCCTGTGCGTCCGTTTCGAATTCATCTGAGCGCCAACGATCATTCGCTTGTGCCATTTGCCAACTACGGCTCCGTACTGCCTAGGTAGGCAGGCTAGGGTCCCTAGACCTTGCTCTAGCCTCTAGCCTCTTGCCCCGCCCCTCAGAGAAACGAATCAAATGCGGAAGGTTTATGGGAGGATCATCAACCTACTCGGGGGCCCGCAACCCCTTTTAGGATATCTTGGTGCTACCCGCTTACGGGGTAGCTCCGTGGCTTTTTGCACATTACTCCGTACTCCGTAATAATGGACGCTCCGAGAAGTCTCTACCAGGCTACCTGGTCTGGTCTGGTCTGGTCCAACAGACCTTTCTAGCCGCGTTCGTGCAGGAAGGATTTTCCTCTCCCTCTGCTGTCTGCATCTGCCTCTCTTTTCTCCTCTCCCATCACACTCCCTTTCTTCGCAGCAGCAATAGCATCATCAGCATCGCCGGCTCGATACACAACTTATCTACATTCCTTCTGTGCGAACCTAGTTGTTCGAACATTCCTTATCGAACAGTCTATCACTTACTACGAGGCATCCCTATCCACCACTCAGCAAAGTAACCTGCACGACTGTTACGTTACTACTAGACTACCAAACCAAAGGACTGCGTCCTTCTCCCTCATTTTCGAATATTCCATCTCGTTGCACGAATCGGCTTTATTACTCCCAGTACACACTTTACTTTGACACCCCCCATCAAGCGCGCAGTAGTTCCCTGTTCTGCGAACAAAGGCGCGCGTCAGTATATCATTCTACAAACGAACTTCATTGTTGCAGTCATCACCTGGACGGTCACTGCGCAATCACCAGTCACTCAGTACTTCAGACCTTCCAAAAGTAGGTGTCTTCAGACCAACGAAACGCCAAAACTTACACCTGCAGCCAGCGTGTGATCATCTGCCAATCAACCGACACCTGCACCTCACCAAAACCGTGGCAGCTCTCAAATTCGGATAATTAACCCCACCTCTCAATATTTCGAGGCATCTCTCTGGTGGGATCGAAGCAGTATCAATATATCCTTATCCGGGGCAGAATTCAGAGCATTCAGCCAACAACATGTCGTTATCCAGAGCCTTCACCACACGAGGGAGGCGGAACACCAAAGAGACTGCAGGATCACCAGTTCCTCAGAGGAGCTTGACTACCAAACACGCCTACCCCGCTGGAACCATTAGACACATAATCTCAGCACCGGTAGAGCTCATCTCAACGACAAATATGCTTTCCTACAATGCGCCAGACATATTTCCAAAGACTTCAGAGTCTTCCAAATCCACCACATCCTCCAGGTCTTCAAACTCCGATGACGATTCGGTTCGGTCAGCGACCAGACCGGAATCGCCAAATTCATCCCCAGATGGCTCATTGAGTGGATCAATGCCCTCGTCGCCAGATCTAAATCATCTCTCCTGTTATTTTGGATCTGGCTCGGGCGATGAAGGCGCTCCCAAGATTCCTAGGAGAGCTCTGTCGCATACCAAGAAGAATGCTGAGCTACTAGCACGGAAGCGATCTATATCACGGGTATCTTCTCAGAAGAACAGCGTATCTACAGTCAGATCGTCAATCAACATGTTCAGCCTACAATCTGATACTCCGGAGCAAAGTGAACAGCATCCCTTTGGCAATGAGCTTGCGCAGGTCTCAGAGATAGCTGAAGATTATGGCATCAGTAAGGAGACATTGACTGTCGTGGATAAGGAAGAGCAGGAGCTATTATCACGAGGTCTCTTCAAATTCAGAGCTGAGGATTACATGAGTGAGATCCAAGGGTTCTTTCAGAGTGCTTTCAACGATGTGAGGCCTACTATCCCGTCGTCGATGTGGATATAGGACATGGTACTGGTCTTCCATGCCCTATCGCCTCTCGCCACTTGTCGCGGAGTCGACTTTCTTTGTACATATCAATATTTTGCCAGCTGGCTCATTCTTACACTCATTCACGACACTTTTGGGAATATTCTTACGACTCGGCTCGACGGAAAAGGAAGGAGGAGTTCATGGTTGGGCTAATTATTGGCAACGAATTTGTGCAGCCTTTGTTGTCTTGGTTGCTGCTTTAGCTGAGGAGTTCTTGGAGCCTCCATACACTCCCTTGTGTGTCATCTATGACATTTACGGTCCTTACGATTGTTGAAAGAAGATGGCGTGTCTTGCAAACCCTTCTACCGGTATTATGTAAAGGCGCGCCGGAATAACTTTTAAATATTGCTGCAAAACTTCAGCTGAAGCAAATTTGAACATTTAAACCCTATATCGCATGGTTTCTATACGTGAGGAAACAATAGAGGAGTACGGAGTATATTAACAAACATATATCTGATACATCAGCCGCGCATTCGCATCCGTATCCCAAAAGAATGCGGAGAAGATATCACCCCTTCAATTTCGGATTGTGGAGGGATGATCAACGCATTGATCGGCATTGTCTGATCTACAAAACATTGAAGTACCAGATCTCTGGATTTGCTTTTGAGATTGTCTGGAATTTGGAAACCCGGTGTGTATGATCTCCAAGAGAAGATCACCAGACCAGGCCAGCCAGATGAGAGAGATATGAAAAATGTGGGGTGATTATGTAAGCCATGCGAGGAAGGGTTTTTTCTTCTTCGCTGAACCACCAACAAGCTTCCGACTTTGAGACCAGACTTCGCAACACCTCCAAACACGACAACGCCCTTCGAGCAATACCACAGTCTCTTAAGCTTCAGCCTCTCTGTAAGTCCTTGAGCCTTCCAATCATAATCCATTCCAGCATCTGCCAGCCGCGGCAGCACACATACAATGATGACATCCCAATACCCTCAAACAATCTTTAGGAAGAGCCGGAAAAGGCCGACATCTACAAGATACACGCGCCCTGTGTTGGCATCGACACATGCAGCAGGCCGTCGTGGATGTTAGCGGTGCTTAGAATCTGGGTTTCTGAAAATCACTGCCGTGTTTCTCTTTTACGTCTGCGGATCTTGGATTTTGGAGATTTCTTGACGTCGCTCTGAAGCTAACTTTTGAGTTTAAGGAATTTCGTTATCCGATGCCCTAGTTTGGATACACTTGCGAAAGCTTGCTTGGATGTGTGGTCAGGCAGGGATGGTGCTTAAAAAGAGGCACTGTCACCTCGAAACAATGCTTTTGTTGGACTCGATTTCGGCTTGAAGCTTCACCAACAAGCAGGAATACCCGGAATATAATTAACGAAGCCGTGAAACACCGACTGTCGATCAACCTTCGAGATGTTGTAGTTAGACTCTCGCATCATACCGGGAGATGTTCGCTCTTTTGCGGCACAAGGCAGCGCCACCACAAGGTAGGTCGGGTATATCGGAGAAGATGTGAGGAAGCGTGCCTTTCTATATTTTGATATGGGAAGTTACCGATGCAAAATTCAAGCGGCAGACCGCTGTAGCATCTTACATGGCCTCTTTCCCCAATCTTTTCCTATTCTGTGGCGTTCTTTACGGACTCTTTTCCTGTATTGAAACTCCAAAAAGTTACGCACCACTACTGAAACTCCATTATCACGACTTCAGTTGGTATACACCTGTGAAGGCCAAGTTCCGTAAGTCGTTGCTAGAGCTATGAACAAGTTTCAAGTACGGTATACTTTCTAGCTGCAAAATGATAATATTCCCACTCTCCGTGTTTCATGGCTTCAAAAGGAAATAACATGTGAATATCCCCAAGCAGCCTTGTAATCAAAGGGATATGTCACAATCCTGTTACTTATGTCGATTTTCTGCTTCAATTCATTGACCGGCGCGGAACTCCCTAGGTTCCCTTGCCCTGCTGAGAGTCCATGTCGGCTTATTATTACCTTGTAGCTGAAACTTGCAAAAAGCTACCTGACGAGTACTACATTGCTCAGACCTGTGAGGTTTGTAGTGATTGGGGGGAATATAGTGGCATACAATCAAGGTAGAAAAAGGATTATGCACAAAAAGCAACCTAAGGACTAGGTACATTTACAACTAATAAAACTCGAGCTTTAAATAATAGCAAGGCTGTGTCTCTAATAGTAAATCAAGTGCTGTATTATCACAGCTAAGATATATCGTGATAGTTCTGTGGTTTGATCTAAAATGGCAAAGCCTCGCCAAGACTACTGCACCCCAGCTTTCCGCAACCTCCCCCTCCACCTCCACTTCCAACACCTCCCAAACAACCACAACCACAACGAAACATGACAGCACCACCCCCCGCCCCCGAATCAACAATCCTCTTCCGCCCCTCCAAGAAGCGCAAGATATACCGCCAACGCGCAACCTCCCGCTCACCCTCCCCACCCCCCCAATCACCAATCCCAGTCCCCCCAAAGCCTCGACGACCTAATCGCCTCAACCAGCCACGACGCGCCACGCGCAGAACTCGAAGGCACACCTGTCCCCATCTCCGAAATCCTGCGGCTGAGAAAGCTGCGCAAGGGCAGGGGCAAGTTCGTGGGGGGCGTGGAGTTCCGCGCCGACAGTGCTGGCGCTGCACATGACGACGGGGCTAGAGGAGAAGAGAGCGCTGTGATGCTGAGAGAGAGGGAAGAGCCGGAGGGCTTGGATGGCGTGGCTAGGAGGTTTGCGCCGCAAATTGGTGCGGTGGGGATGTGAATAAGCATATGTGAGTCTATCCTGCCCATCCATACCATATATATATTATAAAAATGGTGTGAAAGAAAGGTGACTGATGAAGGAAGGATGGCGTATATAGATTCGGAGCTAGCTAAACGTCAAGCGGCCGAAGGGCTAGCGCCTGTGTCTGCGTCTGCGTCTGCGAGAGGAGGTGGAGGTGGTACGGTGGGGTGGAAGGACGAGACTGGGCTGCGGAAGGATGTTGATGTGCAGAGACAGCCTGCTGCGTTGGGGAAGCTGATGGAGATTGATCTGGGGGATGAGGCGAGGGACAGGAATGTGAAGCGTACGGATAAGGCGAGGCGAAGGCTGGGGGGAGAAGAGGTTGACGAAGAGGAGGTTGTGCAGAAGCCTGGGAAGATCCGGTTGGGGCCCGACGGCAAGCCTTGGAGGGGACGGAAACGAAGGGGCAGTGATGATGTGAAGAGGGATAAGCTTGTCGAGGAGGTCATGAGGGAGAATAGACGTTTGTGCCCTGTTATTTTCTTCCCCTTACTTGACACAGCGCATGCTAATAATTGATATAGTGGAGATTTACGAGGAACCGCAAGAAGAGCCGCGTAGTCTCAACGGCGACCAAGCTGCCGATGACAGGATAGCAGAGGAGTTCAGGAGGGACTTCATGGATGCAGTCTCGCAGAGACAGAGGAAGAAGACTGCACCTGCGGCGCCGCCGGCAAGGGGTCCTGGTGGGAAGAAGGAAGAAGAAGTTTTGAAGGGACCGAAGCTGGGCGGGAGTAGGAGTGCCAGAGCGGCAATGCGGGAGACGATGTTGAAGCAGGCGAAGAGGTAGAGTGACCTAGGAGGTCAGATTGTAGGGCCATCCAGTCTGATGACGTCCAGTATAAATTGAAAGCCAGTTTTCCTGCGTTTCTTTGGATCTGTTTATCACTTCTTCGTTCTAAGGTATTATATATTTCAATATTCACATGCTGTAAAGTTCGATGTTGATGCTTATAATTTTCTCTCTTACTATCTTGTAATTGGTTTGAACCTTGTACCTTTGTTTTATATCGAGAGAAGTATGGGATATTATATCTCCATCTCACACGGAGGCAGAGTGAGATGGCAAGTAATGTAGGGAAAGTTTCAAAATTCTTGCAAATACTTGTATTGCACAATATCCAATCTTGGGTATCTCCAACCCCAAACGCCTGTGCTATAGTACATCCAATCCAGAGTCATTCATGTACACGCCAATTCTATACCATATTTCAGCCCTATTTTCAGCCAAGACGGTCTTAACAAGACCATCCATCCCACATTCATTACTTTCATGATTTCATAACTTCGTCCTCATCAGCTGAGCCTACTCATCCGATCCAAAGTCCATGCTATGACTCAAAGTAATCTCCTCTCCAGCTTTCAACACCACTGCTTCCGTACCAGTCCTCCTATCAGGGAACTTCTCGCTCCTCGGGCTAATCACGCTCTCCACCTTCTCCCGATCATACCTCTCCACGATTATCCTAGTATTCGCCAGCCCAGTCGTCTCCTTGTCGCCATCATGAGCTGATATCCAAGCCTTCGCACACAGCTTCTGCGCGATTTCCAACCCGCCCGGAAACCCGGAACAGATGTTGCCTCCCAGATACCACGGGTTGTGTATCCGGTCGAAGCAATGGAGCAGGGCCGTGAGCGGTAGCGCCGCTTCGGAGATCAAGTGCGAGGCGATGTATGGAGAGAGCGTCTTGTAGCTGCAGCCGTGCGGAGAGAAGATCACGGAGAGAGCTCGCTCGCACG